>ML278643.1:58427-74284 GCA_005239495.1 Nicotiana undulata
TATATATATATATATATATATATATATATATATATATATATATATATATATATATCTTTTGGGTTCGGGTTGTACAGGCATGTTTATGTTTTATTTCGGCTTGGTATCTACTATGGCATTACCTTCGCTCAAGGCTAGTATCATGTTATTTGTTATAAACTGGTAAATCTTTGACTTGTTTAATTAGATGGGAAGGGTATCACTTAGCGTAATTTGTGTTTGCTTGCCTAACCCCGTCGTTGGGCGCCACCACAACTCGGATTAGGATTCTGGGTCGTGACATGACGTGAAGATACTCTCGATCTCAAACTGCCGAACGACACGCTAGAGCTCAAAACGACCAGTCGAGAAGCTACAAAAACGTTGAGCCATCGGTGGAACCCCCAACTTCTCCCGGGGTTGCGGATACTTCTCTTCCTCCTGGTTCCGGAGGCACTGCATTTTAGCTTTTCCTATATTTTCCCATTTTGTACTTTATCATTTTGGCACGTTCTTGTAAATAAAGACTTATTTTTTGCTCAAGTATTGTTTGAGTCTTACTTCCGTTTGAATAGTCATGCGAGTCTATAACATTTGCGTTTGCTCAAGCATTCCGCAGATGTTGTTCTGTTCGCGCTTTACTATATTTAATCTCAGATTCATTTTCTTTGAAGCATTTTGGTTCTAAGTATTATCCCCTTTACTTGAGGGTTTCCATGAATATTTGAGCATGTTTGCTTTTTGCATCCTTTTCATATGCTGCTTCGGGTAAATTCTTCCCCGATGGTATTTTAAATTCCGGGCATTGGTTCTTCCTGAACCAACCCTTTGGCATGAGGGTTATTACAAGAGAGGGCCCTCTTATGTTTACGGTGCTCTTGAAGAGGATTTCTCATGTTCATTACGTTACTAAAATTTGAAGTACTTGTTTAACTTTCAAATGACAAAGTTAGCTCATCGTTCAGACAAGAAACAAGATAAAAGAAAAATGATTTCATTTTATTCCTTCTATTTTTAGAAATTACATAAGCATTTTGCTAGTATAAAAGAAATCTCTATTACTTGTGGTTATCTTGTACAACTTGTTTCTACGGGGATTGCTGAGCAGTCCCGATCCAGATGATGTATTTTGTTTTCGGAATTTTGTTCCCCAGTTGATGTGGCAGTCATTGTTTCTGTAACCTCATATCATTCCCCCTAGTGTTTGAATGCAAAGAATGCGAATTGTAAAACTAGAAATCTTGTATTTTTGAAGGTTCCACCAATGAATTGCTAGGTAATCCTTCACTCGACAACATATCTTGTTTCCCCTTAGGAATCCATGTTTTCCAGCGAAAGAATACCTAATTGTCCTCGTTTGTGCTCGTGAACGGTCGGATAACCTCTTTTCGTAGCAAACTTAACTTCCCGGCGGGAATTTTCTATCGAACCACTGATTATCTAATCGCCCCGAGTGAAAGCTTGTTTGTTTGCCTTGATATCAAAGGTCTTATTGTTGTTGTCTTTGTAGTATGTTTTTTGTTGCCGCCTTGTTAAAAACCTTGAAAGAAAAACCCAAATGGGACAAAAACTGAACGAAGGGAAAAAGAGTGCAGCACATACTTTCCTTTAGAGTGTTGTTCATCAGCAATAATATCTTTTGAGGTGTTCCACGGTCCAGTTGCTGGGCAACTTTCCTCCATTCTAGTTCTCAAACTCATATGAACCTTTCCAAGTGACAACTGAAATCCGGTAGGGACCTTCCCACGTTGGACTTAGCTTTCCCGCATTGAGCTCTCGGGTATTTGGGGTTACTTTCCTTAGAACAAAGTCTCCCACTTTGGAAAAATGGAAGTTGGCTCTTCGACTGTAATATCACTCCATCCTCTGCTTTTGAGCTGCCATTCTTACATGTGCCATGTACCTGCATTCCTCGAGCAGTTCCAAGTTGATTAGCATTGCTTCATTGTTCGATTCTTTATTTGTCCAAGGATATCTCAAAGTGGGTTCGCCATTTCAATGGGGATTAGGGCTTCAGCACCGTACATGAGGGAAAAAGGAGTTTCTCATGTACTTGAGTTGGTCATTGTTCGGTAGGTCCATAGAACTCCGGGAAATTCTTCGGGCCATTTACCTTTTGCTGCTTCAAACCTTTTCTTGAGGGTTTTAATGATCACTTTGTTTGTTGACTCCACTTGACCATTTTTGCTCGGATGATAAAGCAAAGATGTGATGCTCTTTATTTTCAAGTCTTCGAGGAACATTGTAAATTTTGAACTGATAAATTGTGGCCCATTGTCGCATTCTATCTTTTTTGGTATTCTGAACCTGCAAATTATATTTTCCCAAAGAGAATCGACTACATCACGTTCTCCAATCTTTTGAAAAGAGCGTGATTCCACCCATTTAGAAAATTTATAAGTCAAAATTAAAAGAAACATTACCTTTCCAAGAGCCCGTGGAAGCAGTCTAACAATGTCCATCCTTTATTTCATGAACGACCATGGGGACAAAACCGAATGTAGGGGTTCTTTCGGTTAATGTACTAGTGATGCGTAGCGTTGGCACTTATCACATTTTTGTACGAAATCTTTGGCGTGTTGCTCCATGTGAAGCGAGTAATATCCTACTTGTACCAACTCCACCACCAAAGAGTATGCGCCTGAGTGATTTCCGCATATCCCTTCATGGATTTCTCTCATGACATAGTTAGCTTATGATGCTTCTAAACACCGGTCCAGTGGGCCTTGTAAATATTTCCTATACAATTGGCCTTTCCCAAAGCTATAATGTGTAGCTTTGGCGCATAACACCCATGATGATTTAGGATCGTCGGGCAATTTTTGTACTCAAGGTAGTTGATTATTTCATTTCTCCAATACCAGACCAGACTAGCCAAATTTACCTCATAGTAATCATTATCCATGACTGAGCTCATCAGTTGTACCACATTCCGGACTCTGACCCATTTACGTTCGTCGATGATCCTTAGTTTGCTAATGCATCTGCTTCTGCGTTATCCTCCCTTGGGACGTGTGTAATTGACTACTCCCGGAATCGTGCCAAAAGAGCGTGGACCTTTACCATGTATTATTGCATACGTTCCTCTTTGGTATCAAAGATCTTGTAGACCTGATTTACCACCAGCTGTGAGTCACATTTTATTTCGATAACCTTGGGATCGAGTCCCCGAACCAATTCGAGTCCGACAATTAGAGCTTCATACTTTGCTTCATTGTTAAATAAAGGGATCGTTTTGATGTCTTGCCTTAAGGTTTCCCTGAAGGCGTGAGTAACACTATTTTGAGACCGGACCCTTTTACGTTCGAAGCTGCATTCGTAAATAAGGTCCAAACCCCTGATATAGATTCTGACACCATTACTGCCTCCTTGGTTGCTAGAGGTAATAGTCTTGGACTAAAATCGGCCACAAAGTCAGCTAAGACTTGTGACTTAATTGTAGTGCTTGGTTTATATTCTATGTCGAATTCACTCATTTCGATAGCCCATTTGGCCAATCTGCCTGAGAGCTCGAGTTTATGAAGGATGTTATGCAAAGGGAAAGTAGTTACCACAACTATTGGGTAGCATTAAAAATAGGTTCTCAGCTTCCGAGCAGCAACTACGAGAGATAAGGTCAGTTTTCTAAGAGGGGTAGCGAGTTTCTGCTGCCGTTAAAATTTTTCTTACGTAATAAATAGGAAATTGCATACGTTCGTTCTGCCAGACTAAAACCGCACTTACCGCAACTTCTGAAACCGCGAGGTAGACTAGAAATATTTCACATTCCTTTTGTTTCGAAAGCAATTGAGGGCTTGATAAGTACTTCTTCAGGTCCCTCAAAGCCTGCTGGCATTCTGGTGTCCATTTAAAATTATTTTTCTTTTTGAGAAATGTAAAGAAGCGATGACATTTTCCTGACGACGGGAAATGAACCTGCTCAAAGCTGCTAACCTTCTCGTGAGTCTTTACGCTTCCTATACGTTTGGCAATTGATCTGGTATATCATCTATGGCCTTGATATTTTCGGGGTTTACCTCGATTTACCTTTGTGAGACAAGAAACCCCAGGAACTTACCAAAACTAACCCTAAGAGAGCACTCTTCGGGGTTATGTTTCATGTTATGCTTCCTCAAGATGTCGAATATTTCTTATAAATGCTTAAGGTGGTCATCTGCATTAAAAACCTTAACGAGCATGTCGTCTACATAAATTTCCATGGTATTTCCTATTTTCTTTTTGAACATCTTATTTACGAGCCGTTGATAAGTGGCTCTTGCATTTTTCAACCTGAAACGCATTATATTGTAACAATATGTACCGAATTTGTTATTAATGAAGTTTTATCCTGATCTTTCAGGTTCATCTTAATTTTGTTGTACCCGAAATAAGCATCAAGGAAACTCATCAACTCGGTGCCCGGCCGAGGCATCAATCATTTGATCGATATTTGGTATGGGGGCGAGTCTTTCGGACAAGCCTTATTAAGATCGTTATAATATACACACATGCGAAATTTATTGTTCTTCTTAGGAACTACTACTACATTGGGTAGCCAGTCAGTATATCATACCTCTCCGACAGAACTGATTTTAAGCAAGCGGGTTACCTCTTCTTTGACGAATTTATTCTTAGCCTCAGCAATAGGGTGTTTCTTCTGTTCTACCAGTGGTAAAATGAGATCCAAACTCAACTTGTGTATGACTATTTCAGTCAGGATACCTGTCATATCCTCGTGAGACCATGCAAAATAGTCAGCCTTAAATTCAAGTAATTCAATAAAACCAGACCCGAGTTCGTGGTGAAGCCCTTTCCCCAAATGAATTTTTCTTTCCAGGAATTCTTCGAAAAATGCCACTTGCTCCAGTTCCTCTGCCGTGGACTTTTGTTGCAATCGTCTCTTTCGAAACTTGGAAATATCTCGGCACGTGGTATTGTTATGGCGATTGTAATCATGGGATAACCTCTTCTAACTTTGGAGTAGGCGCTGGTTCGTGTAATTGCTATGCCATGTTCTCCTTCCCTTTGCTATTTAAAACTAAGATTTCACTTATCTCCCTCGCTGCTGATTGATAACCTCTTATCCGTTTGATTCCTTCAAGCGTTGGAAATTTTAGCGATTGGTGATATGTTGAAGGTACAACTTTCATCTCGTGTAACCATGGAAGCCCAGGATGATGTTGTACCCATGTCGCTATCTACTACTTCAAAGAGAGTTGTTTTCATTACTCCTTCAGTGTTCGTGAGCAGAAGGATTTATCGCCAGGTCGTCACGCTCGCAAGGTTGAATCTAGGGAGGAGTTTTGTTCCCGGTATAATGCTTCCGGGTGAGTTTAGCTTGTTCCAGTACTCTCCATGGTATGATATTAGCCGAACTTCCTTGATCCACTAGAACACGCTTAGTTTTAAAATCTAACATATTTAAAGAGACTACCAGTGCGTCGTTGTGTGGTAACAACAATGCGTCTACGTCTTCCTCCGTGAAAGTGATATCGTCTTCCAAGAGTCTTTTATTGTGAGTTATCGATACTTTCGTCTTCTTTGCCGTCGAGAAAGTGACTTTGTTAATCTCATTCTCCTGCTTTCTTAGGTTCACCATTGTCTCTATTACGACCATAGTTGTTCTTAGCTCAATCACTCAAGAATTCTCGGAGTTGACAATTCTTCAATAGTGTTGCCACCTCTTCCCGCAAGTGTCGGCAGTCCCATGTCCGGTGACCGTTCGTCCTATGGTATTCGCACCATAAATTGAAATCCTTCTAGCTGGAATCCGTCCTCATACGTCTTGGGAATCATGCCTCTTTAATGTTCCTTTTGGGTGACACCAGTTCCACTACAATGACATTGAAGTTATATTCTAATATGTAGAATGTATTAAGTATAACACCAATAATAAATTTTCCTACACAAGGTTAGAAAGGAAACTTACCTCGCTCCGAACTTTCACATCCGGCTCGAACGCCTCTCTAAAACCTAAAACCGATGCCCATCGATCCAAAACTAGTCAAACAATTTGCAAACCAATAAAAATGTACTCCAATACGCATATTTAACTATTTATAACAATTCTCAACTCCGCTCAAAAGGTCAACAAAGTCAACCCCCAGAACCACTCGCGCGGATTCCAAATGGTTTTGAAGATAAACATTACCCATAACACCATGATCTCAAATATATAATTTATTCCTAATTCCATATCTAATTCCGCGGACAAAATTCAAAAAATACCATTTTAAAGTTTTCTTCCAAAAGTTCCACAATTTCTATCAAATTTCATGTTTAAATCCATATATAACCCATGCATTTAACTCGAAACAAGTAGGAATAACTTAGCTTATGATATATGCCGAAAGTTAATGATCTTTAAGAATCACTCCAAATCGTCCCACATGAGCTCCAAGAACTTAAAAGTGAAGAAATAAACTCAAACCCCGAAATTAGATATTTAATACACCTGCCAGGCCTCCTCCTTCGCTATCGCTGGTCATTAGCCATGCAATCACAGCTAACAAAAGTTCCAGCATTGTTTCCTTCATCGCGATCGCGCCCAAAATCCCGCGATCGCGATGTACAAATTATGTTTTCTTTTTCACAGACACCCTTCAGTATAATAGTCATAACCTTTTTATACAAAATTCCAAATGAGAAAATATTTGATTTTCTGAAAACTAGATTTAAAGGTCTACAACTTTCAATTTTGAATCATCCCCAATTCCTTATACATTGCAAGATATAAGCTCCCGAAGTCAGACTACTGACAGTAGAAAATCCTTCTAGGCGATCGCGACCTTCCCTACGCGATCGCCATTCACAAAGGTTTGGAATGCACTTTGTTCTTCGCAATCACCAAGTGCACCCCTGGCTTCAGATAACAACAGTTCAAAATGGTCTATAATTGTTCTAAAACACCCCAAAACTCACCCGAGGTCCGAGGAACCCCGTCCAATATTCTAACAAGTTTATATATCCTATGTAAACTTGTTCAAAGGCTAGGAACATAAATTACAATATCGAAACCAAGAATTAAATATCAACTCAATTTCTTAAACTCTTTTAACTTTCAAACCTTCATCCTTCGCCGAACGCGTCTGTATCACACTTAAACATTTCGAAATGACGCCAAATTTTGCGCACAAGTCGCAAATTATATTATGAACCTATTCCAATGCTCAGAATCCCAAACAACATCAATAACACCAAAGTCCACTTCAACTCGAACTTAGGAAGTTCTTAAACCTTCAAAATGACACTTTCCACAATAAGCATCGAAATGCCCCTCAACCAACTAATAATTAACCCGAACATACGCCCAAATGAAAAATGATCATACAAGACTATTGGAACAATTCAAACCCCGATTCCTATGTCGTTTACCCTAAAGTAAAACCTTGGTAAACTCGTTCAACGTAAAGCTTCCGGATTGAGAATTTTCTCTTCAAATCAACTACGAACTTCCCAAAAATCGAAACTCACCACACGTTCAAGTCATAATATATGAAGTGAAGCTACCCAAGGCCTCAAACCTCCGAACGACATGCTAGAGATCAAAATGACCAATCGGGCCTTTACATTCTTCCCCACTTAAACATGCGTTCGTTCTCGAACGTGCCAAGTATCGTTCCGGAGTTTCCCAAAAGCGCTTTTTAACACATCGTGCACGTACCCATGCCACCACAAACCCTGTGGGAACATTACCTTGAGCCATACTGAAGATCCTTCCTACTACCTTAGCCTACCAGCCTGAAAACCAAATTCCAACACCTGAAATTCTCTACAAGACCTAATTTAAGCATACGAACACCGTATCAATCTCAAACCATTATACCAAATATGATCATGCACCCCTGCTGAAACAACACAATGCACCGCATAATTTGTATGCCCATAATAACATCCTCCAACTGTAGAAGCTGAAAACCCACTATGATGCCCGTAGTATACCTCATAACACATATAAATCTTGTTCCAACCCTCGCAGTACTGAGACGATAAAAAATACTTATATAATATCATAACCACCCGTCAAATAAAAAATTCATGGAATTTGTTTGCTCAACAAGAGCACTGCCTCCTTCTAAACTGAATAGTGACATTTTTCCTCTAATATACCTTATATAAATCTGATTCTACTAACTCCAGGTCCAACCACCTCGTCTCACCCAATATAAGCTTCTCGATCGACAAGCCACATCAAAAACCACCCATAATCTCCTATGATGACATCAATACGCCAATAAATTACAACTAAAATATGACTTATAAGGAAGAATGAACTCTGGAAAAGAGCTACCCAGCCCGCATAACAAATAAAACGACCAAATATATGCTATGAGCCTATCTTAGAGATGAGAAATAAGGCACACAAAATAGGTATAAGGAATCGTACTCAACATCTCACTATTGCGGCTTGCAAGCCGATCCATACATGATACACATGGAGGCGTGCCACCCGATCCATACATAACCGTCAGTAGGGAAATACCCATCAAGACAAAATGCTCAAACTCACTAAATGCCCGAATATCGACCACGAGCATGCCAAGTGCATAAATACAACCTTGGGGAAACAGATAGCGCCATCCTCTACAAAAATTAAGCTCGATGAAGGTGCAATAAATGACAAGCTACACAATACCACAACACATGTGTGAATAACCTATTCGTCTCACAACCCACGTGGCATAAAAGAGTAGCACTTGAAATAGACGACGCCAGGAACACTATACACTACGCCCGGAGACCTTTCCATAAGTGATGCTATACCAAATAAGCATATATGATCTGGTATAAAATATACATTAACATACGCTTACAAATGTATCTCAAGACGATTCCGATAATTTCCAAATGGGTCTATGTCCCAAGGATCCACAATGACCATATCCATGACACATACGATCAACCATCAAATTAGGAATAAAAATCTACAGTAGAAAATCGGAGAAATATAGCACCTCTCATATGTAAACTCTCCCATCAGCGATAGTACTAGAATCTCCATACCTGATTTCAATCTATACCATATAAATGGGTGACACATCATCCTTATACAATCATCACACGGGAGTCGCTCCACGACCTCCCCCATCAGGTTTCAATGTCTGCACATCCATACCACTAACCGTACAAATTCTGTAATACAAAACAAGAATCTGCAAATCAATAAACCATGCCTCTTACAAAGAACATCATTCTCAGAAGACACTAAGATAGGGCCAGCATACTTATGTATGGCTTAAAGTATGCATATTTTTACATATATTGCCTCACATTTTATTCATTTCTCTGCGATTTGAGATAATTAATATGATTATTTGTGCTAATATATGGTATTTCTATGTGTAGGGAACATTCGAATGCAATTTGGGACGGAAAAACGAAAATTGGAGCGAAATCGGGACAAAAAGGCAAAAAGTGAAATTTGAGGGCCACATCCAGCATGGGGCGCTGGTTGTGGCGCAATTTACAGCATGTTTAAAGTTTGAGTTCCAGGGCCAGCGCCCCACGCTGCCCTGGACGCTCAAGATGGAAAATGGCCTTTTTGGACTAGGACTCAGTTATTTCAACCCCTAGACGCCCACAACTCATATAAAAGCCAACCTGAACCTATTTTGAAGGGGGGGGGGCATGACTTTTAGAGGAGAACAAAAGTACGAAACACTCGCAAGGATGTTTTTGAGAGGAAAACACAAGCACAGAGCCACTGTGGAGGCCGGGTTTCATCTTTTCTTCCATCAATTTTTGTAATTTTTATGTTTCTTTGTATGATTGTTATTTTTCTACCATGTCTATGTGGAGCTAACCTTCACGTTCTAGGGTTGTGGTTCTTTCATGACTATTGTTATTTGAATTTTATTTTGATTTATTGATTTATTGTATTGGGGTATTTATTCAAACTTGTGCTTAATTATCTGATTGCTTGATCACCAATAGAATACTATCTATGAATCTAGAGTTGAACTCGAAAGTGGAAATTCTAGATTGCATATAGGATTGAGTTGAGCAAGTTCTTGAACCTGGGCATCGGGGAATGGATTTGCAGTTAGGATAGACATATACCTAATTTTCTTGCTTGGTTGATTTACAGGAATTATAAATGTGTTCTTGTTGATTCTAACTCCATATACATATAGGCGTTAGGTTAGCTTGAATAGGCGAGTAAGAACTCGACAGATTCTTATGAGCAATATTAACCCTCTTAACTAATAAACCAGATAAATTAATTAGTTAATTCAGTTGAAGAATACAATATGATTATTACATAGCCCATAACCCTAGATCGTTTTCATCGCATTGATAACATAAAAATCTGCTATTGCTTTGTTTAGATATTATTTATTTTCTCTTTATATTAATTAGATTAGAAACAAATACTTATAGTTTTAATTCTTTCTTAGATAATTAGGATAGTTTAATTTAGTTAATAGTTAATCACAAGTCCTCGTGGGTTCGACATCCGACTTTTAGTCACTTTATTACTTGACGACCGCGTATACTTTCGTGTGCGTTTGGCCGCAACAAGTTTTTAGCGTCGTTGCCGGGGACTTAGAATTAGCTATTTTTCTAGATTAGACTTTTACTTTTATCTTTACATATTTTGTTTTTTTTCCTTTTGTAAATATTTTTAATTTTATAGCTATTTTGTTTTTCTTTTGGCATGTTCATAGTTCTCTCAACATGACATGTGTGGATGAAATATCTGGAGGTAAGGTTATTAATGAAGACGCTTGGTTGACGGAAGACTTTTATGGCCCGTCTTTTTGTGCTTGTCATGAACTGAACTCTGGGAGGTCTGAATTTGAATACGGGAGTAAGAGTTGGTATTGGGAATAATATATTCACGAGTAAGGGAATACAAGGAACAACAATATCTTCTAACAAAATTGGTGAATTACTTGTTTAAGGAGAGAGTTGAACTTGCACAAGAAATTGACAGGTTTGGCTTGGCTGTGCGTAACTTAGATGCAGATTTGAGTGCAAAGGTTGATGCATGTAACACCCAACAATTTAATGATGAGTTGTGTGAAGCTGAAAAAACTCTTCTAGACCAAATTGAGGAGCTAAAACGAGAATATCAATCATTATTTTCTAGTATTTATTATTGTTTTGTAGGATTATGAGCATAGGAAGCAAAGCCATTGGAAGAATGCAAAATCGAGCTAGACGGTGAGGACTAAGTGTGGGGTTCCCACACAAAGGACGATGTCTGGGGTAAGTCTGAGTACCTGGGGAGCCGCTATTGCTTCGGCCTTTGGCCTACCAGAGAGTTTCTTTTACCCTCTTATTATTTATAGTATGCATTGAGGACATTGCAAAATTTTAAGTGTGGGGTGAGGAGATCGTTTGTGTGAGTTTCTGTGCTATTTTAGCTTAGTTGTAGTACTCGTTCTTAAGTGTAGTTGTTTCTGTGCTATTTTAGCTTGGTTGTAGTACTCGTTCTTAAGTGTAGTAGCTTTTCTGGAAAGAAAATGAAAAAGGTAGAAAAATTGGATTTTTACCGACGATGGATCTCCTAAACAGTTTTCTTGTGGGATTAAAGTCTAAACAAAAATCCAAAAATATGTGTTTCAGATTTCTTTAGATAGTAATAATCCCCTGTGGTTTTTCTTTGTGCCTCGGGTCTTTTCCATGGGATGTATTTGAACTGGGTAGTAATTTTTCATTATTAGAGTATATTAGGAATTTAGGGAATAAATGGAGGAAGAAAGATGAGATTCCTAGGCGCCTTTGACTTGTATGATAGTAGCATATTAAGGCTTTGGCATGTGTAGTATATTTCCTATGTTTTAAAATCGATCTTGATGCCTTTACATAATGGATAGCATGTTTTGTGGCGCCTATGTCTCATTTATTTGACTATTGTTCATTTTGTGCTTAATGCTTAATATCTTGTGGCTCCGTGAATACTTGCATTGCTTGAGAGTCAGAATGTGACTGTCTTTAATGAGTCATGTGCCATGTTTGAAGTGATATTTTTGTGTACTCTATGTGTTGTAATTGTCTATAGAACTTGCCCGATATGTTAGTCGAAGAGAAATTCTAGGCGATGCTCGATTTGAAAATGATTTTACGCTTTCGTTGTTCTTTTTGAATTATTGCTTATCACAAATAAAATTTATCCTTAATTAACTCCTTTGAGCTTATAGACTTTTATTTGGCACCCACATTACAAGCCTCTGCCCTTTTTTGTTCTTAATTGACATTGTTTTGATCCTTTTACCTCTTAAAGCACTGTAATTGCACCAAAAGAAGTAAGAAGGTACTAAGTGTTGGGTGACTTTTGAGTGGAACCAATGAAAGGAAGAAATGTGCACTTGTTTTGTAAAAGAATATGCACTAGTAGAAATTGCAAAAAAGAAAGAAAAAAAGCAGAAGAAAAATCTGGAAAAAAAAGAGTAGGAAAAATATAGGTGAATAAATTGTTGTTTTGTTCTTGCTAGTGGGTATGATTTAAAGTAGTTCTAAAAGAAGAAGGGAACGTTTTTGGGCGTGATATTGTTTGTGCAATTGAAGTGGTGTTGAAGAATTTGCGCTTACGTTATTTGGTGATGTGTTAAAGTGCATAGGAGGGTGAACCACTATTCATATATATATCCTACATGTACCTTAATCCACATTACAACCATGAAAAATTCCTAATTTATTTTAGATCAAGCGATCCTATATTAGTAGAGATTTACATTAAGGAAAAGCCTATGGTACCAATTACATGCATGTGACTTCTTTTGTGAGAGTGATCGATTTTCTTTGAAATATGCGAGCATGAGTTTCGAATATGTAGATTGATTTTACTCTCTTTGATTTTGTTTTGAATGCACATGGTTACACGAGGGATAGGTAACATTATTAGCTTTCTATATGATGTTTGTAACGACCCGACCGGTCGTTTTGCGTATTAGGATGCACGACCCCAAATCCTAACAGGCCGTGATGGTGCCTATCGTGGAACTAGGCTAGCAAACCATCACCTTACTACGCGTTTATTCAATTATAACTGTTCACAATTAAATAATAAGCATGCAACCATAGCATAAATAATATAAATACGTATTAGCGTCCCAATAGCAGCCTAACCAACCTCCCAAGAACTGGAGTCAAAGTCATGAGCATCTAAGAATAAATAAATGTAAATCTGGTAAAACTATAATATATGTCTCTAAATCAAATTCTAATATTAAATAAGGAAGGGAAATGGAGAAGTTGTGGACGCTCGACAACTACCTCGAAAATCCCGTAAATGCTGCTATCGAACCTGCGTCAGCTACTGCTGCGAGCTAGTACCTGGATCTGTGCATAGAGGCACATGGAGTCTTTATCAGTACGCCAACTCAGTAGTAATGAAAATAAATCACAGTCTGAGTAATATAAACACACAGAACTGATACACAATTCCACAATACCAGTGAAACACCAAGTCACCATGTAACATTCATCAATTATAAGTTCGAAATCAGTTTTCAGAAATCCCTTGAAAACAAGTGCAATATCATTATATCTCAATAAAATTTCTCAGTAAAACCAGTTTGAAAATGAAGTAAATCATAGTTTGAAAACTCAGTAAAAATCTTCATAAAACTACCCCTCGGGCCATAATCAATTCTCATCACAATATCTTTCAGTATTAGCCCATCAGGAAACCTCACAATCACTCTGCCCATCAGGCAACCTCACAATCACTCTGCCCATCAGGCAACCTCACAGTCACTCTGCCCATCAAGCAACCTCACAATCACTCATCATAAGCCCCGCGGGCATCACTCAATCGGTATCGGCGTTCACTGGAGGTATGTTACAGACTCCGGAGGGGCTCCTACAGCCCAATCACAATAATAAACCACAGCATGGCATAATTAACACACAATATAGGCCCGCAACCTCACTCATATCATATCATCCTCACAATATAGGCCAACAGCCTCACTCAGTCAGACACTCTTAATTTGCCCTTCAGGCCATAATATACCGGGTTCTCGACCCAAAAACAGTATTTCATTTTCAAGAAGTAGTATCAAAATACTCTGAGTGTCAAAAAAATTTCACAGAAAAGACTGAGTTAAAAATCATAACATTTCAGTGAGGAAAATAGTAAAAACATCCCCCAAGGGGTAAACAGATCGGCACTAGGCCCCAAACATGGCTTACAGCCCAAAACATATCATAATATATAAATGCTATTTAAGCAAAGTCTTAAAAATCGGTTTCGCAACTCAAAAGTCGCCTAAATAGAAAATATGTTCCAAAGTGTCCACCTTTTTATCTCAAAACCCGTGAAAGGGTGCATAGTCCGAGGTTTCATACCCTCAGGACAGGATTTAAAGACATTACTTACCTCAAACTAGCTCGGAAACTATTCCGCAATGCGCTTGCCTCTCGAATCAACCTCTGAAGGCTCCAAATCTACCAAGTTCAGATTTTTATCATCAATATATGCTTAAGGAATAAATTCCAATTGAAAAATATCGAATTTAACTCAAAAATCCGAAACCGGTCAAAACCCGACAACCAGGCCCGCATCCTGAAACTTAGAAAATTTTACAGAAAAGTGTTCTTCATCTTCCCACGAGTCCGTACATATAAAGAACACCAAAATCGGAGTCCGTCAGACCCCTCAAGTCGACCCTTGAAGGTCTCATAATCTCATGCCCCAAAATCCTATTTTCTACTGTTTTCCATGAATTAAAGGCTGGGATTATGGTCTATAATCACCCATAAACGAGTTTTAATAATCAATTACTTACCTGCGTGATACCTAATGATTTTCTCCTACAAAATTCGTCCAAAAAGCTCGTTTTCCGAACACAAATGGTGAAATAAGGGTTTAACTCGCAGAGGGTTTAATTATATATTTTCGCCCAGGTATTTCCGTGCCTGCGACCAAATTACTCGCGCATGCGGCTTCCCAGGTGTTATTCTCCTTCCGCGCCTGCGATCTCTACAGGTCTCCCCCGACTTCCGCACCTGCGACTCGACCTCCGCACCAGTGACCTCGCGGGTGCGACCATCCTCTCGCACCTGCGGAAACTCTCTAACCCGCCAAGTCTCACACCTGCGGCTCTCTACTCGCCCCTGCGAGACCGCACCTGCGGTCAAACTTCCTCAGGTGCGGAAATCTCTGTGATTCCACACCAGCAGCTTTTTGCTGCAATTTCCAACTTCCGAAGTTCCCGTTAACCATCCAAAATCAATCCCGAGTCCCTCGGGACCCCAACCAAACTTACCAACATATCCCATAACATCATTCAAACTTAGTTGCACTCTCAAAACACCAACACTAACATCAAAACACCAAATTTACATCGGATTCAAGCCTAAGAACTTTGAAATTTCTAAAATTCACCAATGATGCCGAAACTACCCAAATCAACTCCGTTTGACCTAAAATTTTGCAGACAAGTCCAAAATGACATTAAGAACCTGTTCCGACTGTTGTAATTCCATTTCGATCCCGATAGCCTATTTTCCACTGCCGACCGGAATCGCCAAAAACTAACTTTCACCAATTCAAGCCTAATTCTACACCGGACATCACAAAATTATTCTGAACACACACCTAAGTCCCAAATCACCTAAAGAAGCTATCCGAGCCATAAAATTTGCATTCCGAGGTCGTTTACCAATAAGTCAACCCTCAGTTGACTTTTCCCATTTTAAGGTTATTTTTAAAGGCTAATTGACTGAACTCTCCTACCACCATTCGATTTTAAGTGTATCAACTCCAATACATCAAATCGAGTATAACCAATCTATAACAAGTCAATAACAATAATTATAATGCAGGTTTTACGTAACGACAGACTGGGCCGTTGCATTCTCCCCCTCTTAAACAAATGTTTTTTCTCGAACGAGTCTAGAAATATACCTGGAGTCTCAAACAAGTGAGGATATTTGCTCTGCATCTC
>ML278646.1:4809-53636 GCA_005239495.1 Nicotiana undulata
TCTGTGTCTGCCTGCGAGGTGGGGGGGGGGGGGGGGGGGGATGATATGAGGTTACGGAAACACTGAATGCCAGGAAACACTAAATACCACGTCAACCGAGGAACAAAAATCAAGAACGGAATATATTATCAGGACTGGGGACTAGGCATCCAGCCTCGTAGAAACAAGTTGTACAAGATAGCCACAATCCATGGCAATTTCTTTTCTGGATAGCAAAATGCTTATGTACTTTTCCAAATATAAGGAATTGAATGAAATGAATGTTTTTATCTTATTTCTTTTCTGAACGATGAGTTAATTTTTCCATTTGAAAGTTAAACAAGTACTTCAAATGTTAGTACCGCAATGAACATGAGACGCCTTCTTCAAGAGAACTGTAAATATAAGAGGGCCCTCTCTTATAAAACCCCTCACGTTAAAGGGTTGATTTCGGAAGAAACAATGCCCGGAATCTAGAATGCCATCGGGGAAAAATACACCCGAAGGCGCATACGAAAAAGACACAAAAAGCAAACTTGCGCAAATACTCATGGAAACCCTCACGAAAAAAGGGATAATACTCGGAACAAAAATTATTCGAAGAAAAAGCATCCGAGATTACACATAATAAAGTGCGAACAGAATAACATGCGCATAATACTTGAGCAAGTATGAAATTTTAAAGACTTGCATGGATATTCAAATGAAAGTAAGACTCAAACGATACTTAAGAAAAAATATGTTTTTATTTACAAGGACGCATCAAAATGATGAAGGTACAAATAAAAATTAAAGAGAAAGCTAAACTGCAACGTCTCCGGAATTAGGAGGAAGAGAAGTATCCGCATCCCCGGGAGTAGTAGATGGTTCCACTGATAGCTAAACATTTTCCCCAGCTTCGTCTTCGACATCATCACCTTCCGATCCTTCTCTAGTTTCTGAACATTCGGAACCGAAATCAGACGAACCTGGAGCGTCACACTGCGCTGGGAGTCCATTTTTTGCAGCCAACTCAAGCTCTCGTGCCTTAGCGATTTCGGAATCAATGTTAATGATACCAATCCTGGCCTCTTCCAAGGTTTTTCTCCTCATTCTATACATGGAATAAGTTTTTTCAACATTGAGGGAATCCGCTCGCCGCTTGAGTTCTTCTTTGAGTTGAGTAACTTTGGCGGAAAGGTTTTCCCGGGCGGACCTAGCAGATTTGAGACTAACGTCAAGCTCACGGACAATTGAACTAAAGAGCCTATTATGCTCGATAGTTTTCCTGTACTTATCTTTTAGCTGGTCAAGTTTTGACACCACAACAGCAAGCTCTTCACTTTTGGAGTTTAAGGCTGCTTCAAAATTAATCATTTTTTCAGCAGAGGTAGCCTCACGATCGGTTGCAGCAAGAATAGAGTTCTAGTTTTATGTCCATTTAGAAATGGTTCATCAAATCTAACCCTCAGAGGCCTAATTTCATGGCTATGGTTTACAACTTCTTGCTCGCTTTGCTGCAAACGGACCTCCAAAAAAACGGCCTAGGTAGCCATAGTTTCCAGTTTCGAGAGGCGAAGAACAGTTTGGTCCTATTCTGCCAAAAGTTGATCCTGTTCAGAAGTAAGTTCTTCCTTCTCATGAATCAGCCTTTAAAGGCCCTCGGAAGCAAGAAAGTTGGCCTACAAATCAAGAAGAGGTAAAACATAGAGTACATTTGTTCAAAAGTAGAAGAAATAACATAAGAAGAAAGGAATGTACCGGTGCGGCATTAAGCATAACATTGTTCAACAAACACTCCCCCGAGAGTGTCTGAATCTTATTCCAGTCTTTTTTTCTGAAGCTAAAGGCTTCAGATAGTTAGCAAGCTCCATCGGGCTCGAAATCAAGTTGCACCAGGTGGAGACCGAAAGGGTAACACTCATCCTTCTTTGTAGATCTTCAGAAGGGGCATCATAATTTTGCCCCAAATTCCCATGAACTGGGGACTGCGGAGGAGGGACACCTTCTTCATGGTCAGGTGCGGCCGATGGAGATGATGTAGAAATTGTTGGTGGAGGAATGTATGAAGATGGAAATGATGTAGCAGCTATTGGTGGTGGCAAAGGTGGAGATGAAGCTGATGGATTTGAAGAGTGAGAAGTAGCTGGATCAAATACAGTGATGGTTG
Source organism: Nicotiana undulata (assembly GCA_005239495.1). Classification (NCBI taxonomy): domain Eukaryota; kingdom Viridiplantae; phylum Streptophyta; class Magnoliopsida; order Solanales; family Solanaceae; genus Nicotiana; species Nicotiana undulata. Next base: position 6,938 of record ML278646.1, read on the forward strand.
ATTGATGCTCGCCAACCAAAGATGGCACAGACCTGGTACTCAGCCCCGCGGTATTGGTTACATCGATTGGGGGCCGGAAGCTGGAGTTAGCATATTCAACTAAATCAGGTTCTCCCAAAAGTGCTGATTGGGAAGTTCTATGGCCGCATAATTCCATGTGCGGTCCGCAGAAGTCTTCATCTTGCAAGAGTTGGGATTTGCGGCCGCAAATTTCTCTAGTGCGGTCGCGAGGAAATGTATTTGTGATTCGCAGATTTATCATCGCGGCCTCAATCTGGTCTTCTGCGGTCTACATCTTTACTTCTACGGCTGCAAGGCACTTCTTCTGCAACCACACAATTCTTGTGCAGTTCGCAATCTTGATGGACTTGGACTTTGGAAAATTGCACACCCTCTGAAGTTGATCTCCAAATCTTCATTTGCGGCCGCACAATTCATGTGCGGTCTACAGTTTGCTAGGAAAACAGTTGGGATTTTCTTCATTTTTGCGGCTGCAGATGGAATTCTGCGGTCCGCACTTTGCACATTTTGCACATTTCATCAGTTTTCCAACTTCCGACATGCCTGCAGTTTTGCACATTTCATCATTTTTGGGAACAAAATTAAACACTTTTAGTCTAAATCAAAAGCTAAAAGGTTCTAATAGTAGTAAAAATCCCCACTTATCAGTCATCTCCGGTGGCGATGGTGACTAGTCCTCCTCCCGGGCCGGTCATAGACACTGTGATGATCGATGATGATGAAGAATCTAGTGATGAGGGAGCTTCTTTACATAGAAGGATACAATCCTCATCATCTCAACAGGATGCTCGACCTGTTGAAGCAATTGCACCAACTAACGATGATGTGGGCATTTTCGTTCCAGCCCTGTATAAATAGACAAGTTTCACAAAATTAGGTCAACTTTTGACATCAGCAACTCCTGTAGACGTTCTTCTTTGCTTCTTTTAGTAGTTTTCTATATTTTGAGATATTTTTACATAGACTTTATCATTTTGATTTTACAATATGACTTTAATTAGTATTTTTTCTTCTATTTCTTCAATTTGAAGCATGAGTTGCTAGATTTTTGCTAGGGTTGCGACCCAACCCTAGTGTGTAAACCTTATGGGTATCTAATTTAGTGCTTGTTTATGATTGGGTGTTTATTATTTATCCTTCTTCATGCTTTAATTTGTGGAATTAATGATTGCAAATATTAGTTCATGCCTATTTGACTTAGTCTCAGAAAGAGAGACTTAGTATAGGAAAAACTTGGCTAACAGGGAATTGGGTCAATCGAGAGATTGATCAACCAAATTAAAAGGTTAAACCTATATAGATAGTAATAACCCGACTTGAGCTTTCATCAACCATTTTGTGCAATACCCATTGGGACTTGAGAAAGCCGAATTGGGAAAAATCACTCTCTGACCGAGAGGTATTGAGTGGTTAATTGAGAGATGATGGCTATGATACACCCCGATCAACAAAACAAGTATTAAGGTTTTATATCTCATTAGGCAAACACCTAGGTGATGGTCATAGCCCTAGGCTTTTTACAAATTTGAAAAACAACCAAAAACAGTTATCTTAGTTTTATTTCTTAACTTTGCAATCTTAGTTTAAAATAGACATAGAAACAAATGCAGTTTGTGGAAGTGTAAATTAAGGTAGTTCAACTCACGTACTACCATATATACTCCTAACTCCCATATATAGCTCCCTATGGAAATCAACCTCAACTCTTGTTGGGTACTATTATTGCAATCGACCGTTTCATATCCTTATTTTAAGGTGTGAATTGGACGAGATCAATGACTCGGGGGAATCAACCTTTGCCCTCTTATTCTTTTCCCCGGCCGTAGAGGAACGTCTTCTCTTTGGCTGCTTGTTCTCTGGCTGGGGACTCCGTGAAGAAATGTTTGCGCCCAAAGCAGGCCGGGAGACGCCTGTTCGAGTAAGTGCCTCCTAAAGCAGCCTCGTCGCATCAACAGTGTCAGCCAAAACATCCTCCTCGGGGACATCGACTAAGCCCGCTGGTAGACTTAATTTCATGAACAAGTCATAAGGTTTCAACAAAGTTCTTCATATACAAAAAGTGAAAACAAGGGAAATTAAAACTACCGTTATTTTTGGCCTTCCACCCATATTTAAGGGACAACTCTTTCCAAAAACAGGTTTCGGGCGTTTTGATGTCCAAGATCTTCTGAACCCGCCGGTCCAAGCCCTCTACCACCGGTGGGATCCATCAAGTCGTTGTAAAAAATGAATGTTGAAGGATCACTACAAGCATGAAAGAATATTTGGTAAGACAAGATGTATTAGAAAGAAATCTTACGAGTACGGTTCCAAGCGCTCAGAAATGATGATGTCGTTGACGGAATGATATTATTGGTGGCAGTTTCAGTGAATCATTCCATCCACCCACGATCGTTGTCATCATCCATGCTAGTCAACAGAATGGTGACCACGTTTACAGAGGTTTATCATACCTCCTTGAAAAATCTTGTGGGAATAAAACTTCATCATACGAGCTAGTGATAGCTCTTGCCCAGTTTCCTGACACAGGCGTCAAAGGCAGGCAACCGTCCTCCACACTGAAGGACTTGCCTGTGCCAGACACACTTGTTAGTGAAGGAAAAATTTCGCAATCACGGGATCAAGCTCTCCGCTTAAAGAAAACGCACCCAAAGTAAAGGGATACATATAAAAATATGTAAATACTTCCTTGGGAAGGGTCACTCGCTCTGATAGGTCAGGAGCAATGATGTCCAACTCATGACAGTGTCAGTCCTCCTTCATAGTAGGAATACTGGAAGGATGAATAAAAGAAGGGCACCCACTAACAACCCATGTGCGAGGGTTAGCAATAGGAAATTTCTCTTCAAAATCCTTCGATGTACTAAGCCTACTTGGGACGATGGAACCCACTGTTAGAGGAACGGAATCCTCGGTTTTGTTCTTGCCCTTTGAAGGACTAGCACGTTTTGAAGAGGAAGCCATTGGAATAGAAGGAAGGAAAATATCTGGTTCGAAGAAGATCAGAGAAAAGTTGGGAAATAAAGATGTGAATTATAAGTTTGAGAGACTATGAAGTACATAGGAGGAGGAGGATGCGTATAAGTAAAATTTTGGAGGTTAAATTCATGGCCATGATTACCTCGATAATCGGCAAAAGTTGTGCTGAATCGTGGGGTGACACGTGTTTGGGGCATTAAATGCAGAGAGACGTACGTCTAATCAACTGTCAGAAAACTTCAAAGAGAGTTGTAGTAATTCCTTCCAAAAAGGTATTTTCTACCAACTTCCCGGTAAGTCAAGATTGTGTCACCGGAAAGCAAGGGGACTATCTGTATAGAGAAAAATACGACATGACACGTGGCCGTCTAAAGGAAGGACACATGGAACATAAGATGGGGATGTCCACTGAACATAGTATTCCACTTGTCACCGGAAGGAATGAGATCATAAAAGGTGTATTAAATTCTTTGCGCCGGGTAACATTTAATACAAAATATTTTACAGCATTAAGGATGATGGCCCGTTACAAAAAAATTGGTATTTATGTCTAACGTTACATCTTCAGCCCTCATAATTGACATTAGAGAAGGGCATGTTCCTAATACTTCCTTCCCTAGATATAGCTATAAGTAGGGAGCTTAGTTATCATTTTAAAGGAGACGAATTTTCTAGCTAACTTACACTACATTCTATGAACATTTTAATAATTTTACTTTCTCGTTTTTGATCTCATCATTGTTGTGCCCGAATACCCTGTTCCCGGACTCATCAGCTTTGTCGTTCCACCTACATTCTAAGGCTAAGTATTTTATATTTTATTAGTTATTTCATTATTTTTTGGATCAAATTAATTCACTTGTCTAGAAACTACGAACAAATTTAACTGTACTGTTTTACGGGTAAACAACATGATTGGGTTGTTAAGACTTTTTAAACCTTTTTTGTCTCTGTACCTAATCACTACTCATTCATGTTTTGAGGAGTAAACTATATGGGTGGTCATTCAACTTTGTGTTCATTACCCAAAAGTCATTTTTCTTTCTTTTGTTATACAAAAATTATTTTAATTTTCTCTAGTTATCACAAAAGTCACCTCGGCTAAATTTAAAATACTTTTACTTGAAAAATTTATTATGCCCTTGCCATTATAAATTCTCCCATTTTTGTAATACCTTCTATATTATATATTGTGTAATAAAGTTTTACCTAAGTATTTTACTTATATTTAAAATAATATTATATTATTTTTATAATATATTCGTACATTTAATTTTTCATGGCACTCAATTTGTTTAATCATAATCAAACATTAATATATTTTAAATATAAAACGCAAAAATATTCATTTTTTAATATTTATGTTAAATAATAAAAATAAATTTGTTTAACAAATGATAGTTTTTTATAGTCACTAAAAGCTTTAGAGAAAATTCAAAGATATTTGTACTTGATATTAAGTTTTTAAAATTTTTATCTTTCAATATTATTTATTTAAAAGTGTTAAACTGATGTGTCAATGTGCTGAATGTGAGTATTTTATTTATTGGATTAACGAATATGGCTGGGCTAATAAGCAGTAAGTTATGGTTTTATAATTTTAATTAAAAATATTTCATTAGGCATGGTTAAGAACGTTGACTTGAGATTTATTCACAGTAATGTTACTAACAAACTTAATAATGCTATATATATATATATATATATATATATATATATATATATATTAAAAATTAACGTTAAGGAAGAATTAGGTGTATGAATATATCATAAAACAATAAATATAATAATATTAAGTTATTTAATGATAAGTAAAACACCTGTGTAAAAGTATATTATATAACACATATAGAAGGTATTATATATAACATAGATGGAAGAAATTTATAATGTCAATTGTCAAGGGCATTTAGACTTTTCAAGTGAAAGTTTCATAAAATCTGGCCAAAGTGACTATTGTGATAATTGGAGCATAGTAAAATGATTTTTGTGTAACAAAAGAAAGAAAAATGACTTTTGGGTAATGACCATGTAGATAAATGACTTTTACGTAACAAAAGAAAGAAAAGTGATTTTTGAGTAATGATCACAAAGGTTAATGACCACCTATGATATTTACTCTGTTTTGAGCAAGGCAATAGTTTCTCTCCGGTTCTTCGGGAAAATTTCCATGCATGATTCCTATTAGTGGCGGCAAAATAGATAAAAACCAGTTATCCAACATATTATCCACTAAAAATGGGTTGAATAATGAGCTTTTAAAAAATAGGTAAAATATGGATAAGATCCATATTATCTACTTAAAAAATGGATAATCAATGGGTTTAACTTTTACACTTGCAAAGACTCAAATCGGGGGTTCCTCAAGTTTGAGAGACTAAAAATACTCCCAAAAGTGATTATATTCAACAAGCCATGGATAATATGGGCATCCATATTATCACCGGTTAAACCCAATTTTATCTGTATTAAATATGGGTCAGGTCAAATAATTTATTCGTTTTCGCATTACCCTATTTCGACCTGCCTATATTCGACCCCATCCACCCGTTGCCACACCTAATTTCTGTAGATGAAGGCGTTCATTTGGTTCATCAGCTAAATTCTCTCTTTTGTGGCATTCAGGTCGCATACATTTGTCAGTAATCGATTGAGGATTAAGGATCAGTAATAATAAGTAGTAAAGCTCTTGAGGCCCATCAAAGTAGTTCTTGAAGATATTTACTACTAATAGTTACAAGAATTTTCTTATTAGGTTCCTTCTGTTTACAGTTTTGAACAAAAAAGGTAAAATTGTGCAGCAGTGTTAGCTACTAGGGTTCTAAGGTTCAGTTCAGAAATTGAGACCAATCAAACAATCATTATATAGGCCAACTAATACCTCTTTATGTAAAGTTCCCCTATCTATAATCAATCTGATAAAGCATTTACATACTCCCGGGGTGAGGAAACCATCTACTGCAATAGTCTATAGATTATCGTCTTCACTGTAATCCTCGTCGTAGTCAGAGGCTGATTCATCATTTCTGGGCTCCAATAGAGTATTCATGTCAAAGGACGATTCACCTGCTTCCATTTCTTCCATGTCAATAAAGTCGTAACTCATCCGCTGATCAAATTTGTCATCGGAACAATTAAGAAGCCATGCGAGGGAACACTTTAAGCCCTTTTCTGCAATCCTTTTATGTCTTGGTTTTATTGTGGACTCCAGACCATAAGTGAAGAAAGCTGGGAAAGCCACCAAATCTTCCAACGGCCTTGCCATTGTGCTTTTGAAAAACTCAAAACTCTGCTTCATAATGTCTAAATTTAGAGCAAGCACCTGGGGACATCCCACAACCATATCTCGCACTTGTTCCGAGGAAAAACCACATCCCTTGAGGAAATCAACATGCTTCACTACAGGTGCTTTACTGAGGCTGATGATCTGCGGCATCTTTTCCACAACTCTGCCAAAATCTTCAGGACTTGATTCGATTACTGAATTGAGAAAGCCCTGTTGACTTGGAAGTCTTGCCTCCAGGTCCATTCCTAACATCTCTGGGTATTGTGCAATTACTGAAGGAAGTGCAGTTTCCCTCACGTTAAACTGTAAAAGAGATGTTATATTCGGTTTCACCCTTTCTTTCAGTCCAAATCCAAGAATGTGCGGATGCTTTTCGATCAATCTGGCCACAGCTAGCCGCGGAATTCCCAAGATTTCCAGATATTCTACGAATGGTTTAATTACCCGACCTACTCGCATCCCTAATATCTCAGGATATCTAGTCAGAACCCCACCAATTTCTCTTCTTGCCACCCCAATTCCTACCAAATAAGCAACTGATGTACTCATTGTGCCCTCAAGCTTGAATCCCAGTACTTCAGGATACTTCTCCACTACTCGAGGGATATCATTTGGTTTAATATCCATGCCTTGAAGATATTTCACAACCGGAGCAAGGTCTACCACCACACTTGCATGGAGAACTTGTGGGTAACGCCGTAAAAAGTCTGTCAAAGTGGATTTTCTAACACCCAATTTGCCCAGATAATCAAGCACAGGGATCATGTTTTTCTTCACACTGCATCCTAGAATAAGAGGATAGTTGTTAATATCTTCAATTGTGAGTCCCAATTTGTGAAGAAAGTCCACCCGTTCTCTCATGACCTCCACAGTCACAGGAAGCTCTAATCCATCGAGCTCATCAGGTACAATGCCGATGCCCCTCAAGAATTCATAAACACGTTCACGGTTGGCTGCCTTCTCATTCCTCATCTCTAATAAACTAGGATGAGTGTAGAAAGATGATCTCTTTTCTTTCCTACTGCCACTGTAAGTGTCCGTCTTAACTGAAGATGAATCCAAAGAGCTTGATGAAAGAGCAGCTCTAATAGCAAAGCAACAGGGTAATCTCATTATCAGGTCCTTTTTCTTCTCATTGAAACTCAAAATACTTGGAGCTGAAGCAGATATTAACCGGGGTCGATGGAAAGTGTTGGAGGGCAAGTCGTGATTTATGAGCAAAAAACTGGGATTAATGATGCGATTATAACTAATGATCTTCATATTCTTAAGATGAAACCTGCACCAGACAAAGGTGCAATTGTCAAAATAAAGCCTTCAGACTCACAATATCATCAGGATATAAGTTGAACAATTAATATCATTCTTTCTCTCCTGTTTTCAGTACCTAATGAGTTAAGGATGATTTGGAAAGTAAGGCCTTTCAATTGTATAGTTATGTTGCACAGAAAAAGAGAGCAAGGCTTGGGGAAGTTAAGTATGTGGGCAACATTAAACCATTGGATTTAACACATGAAGTTGAAATGGCAGAAGTAGGCAAGTGACCTTCCTGTTCAACCACAAAGCAGAACCAAGTAGTAATAATTTTAAGCTTTAATTGATTCGATTATAAGAGAAGAATCTAAAATTGGAACGATACCAAGAAGATTGGCATGGCCCCTCGCAAGGATGACATGCAGAAATCAAGAAATGGTTCAAAAAAGGTAATAAAAGAAGAATCTAATGTGCAGAAAACTTGTTTACTAGACTGAGAAAGTATGATAATTCCTCTCATGCTTAAAGGGCACAAGGACACGTGATACTATTTACCACAGCAGTACTGTTAGTCTCTGGATGTAAAGTTATAAACCTTCCATATGGGATTGATTGATAGGTAATGAGATAGCAATAACCAGCCTCCTTTATGTTCAACAATCCAAGCATCCACGAGAAACTACTCCTAGTGTTTCTTTTTCCTGTATACAGTACACCAATCCTACCCTCATCCCACTCCCCAAATTGACTCTTTTATGAAACCTTTTTTTAAAATCATTAACACTTCCATAAGTTTTTTATGAAAGATGTTACAGATCATTAAACAGCTCTACAGGGAGTAGACCTTAAGAAAGTAAAATATTTAGGCAAAGGTCCGCACTGTACACATGTTAGTTTGGGAATTACAAACAGAGATAAAAAATTTAGAAAGATTTTTTGATAAGGATCATTAATCTTTTGAAGGGGAGCCTCTCTGTGTGACCTATAGGTCATAGGTTCGAGCTGTGAAATTAGAGCTTGCATCAGGGTAGGCTTCCTACATCACATCCCTTAGGAGGTGCGGCCCTTCACCGAACCCTGCGTGAATGTGGGATGATTTGTGCACCGGGCTGCCCCTTTCTTCGATCATTAATCTTTTGACATTCTTAAAAAGAAAAGGACATAAACTATAAAACAAAAGATAACATTCGCAATTTGGACATTGTTGAAAGAGTGCCATCCCTAGTTTTCTTCCAGGGAACTCTGATTCTCAAATCAAATAGTCATAGCCATACTCAATCTGCTACACCACCTAACTGGGTTACTTATTTTGAGTAAGAAGAAGGGTGCCCCGATATTTCCCCCTAACTACACATACCAAGTGAAACACCAAGCCTTGCAAGTAGCAGATGTATCATTTGTACCTTGTAAGCTGCTTAATTGACGACAAAACAATCAAAATAGTCACCTCTTTCAAGAACTGAACACATGGAACTAGTTATGAACAGGTAGCATCTATCAGTGAACCCTATAAAAAGATTAACTTGACGCCAGCATAGCCAGGTCAAAGATTACCTAATTGAAACACTAAATAGCGACTCTACAAATGTTTCATACTTAGCTGCATTTCCAGCTAAATAAATAAAAAAATAAATAAGAATAAATGTCTATAGTAGACAGCTCAACTAATTCCAAGCAGATAGTTACTCTTTTTGGAAATTATAATTCTTGTCAGTAGCCATCCATATAATCGCAATGTCATCTTACTACAAGGAATTACTCTGCAGTTCATTAGCTTCGTGCTGACAAGGTTAAAATAGCTTCTCCAGACTCCAATTAACTCTATCTTACAGTAGAGGAACGAATCAAAATCAAATGGGGTTTCTGAATAAACTTACCAGAAAAGAAAAATAAAAGGAATGAAGCCGACGGATTTTTCCTCCAGGTGAACAAGGGCGCAAGTTAGGTGTGTAAAAAGAGAAGATAACGAATGGTACCAAAGGAATGACTTTGGGCTTTTTCTTGTTGGGCATGTGTGGGCTATATTAGGTCTGGTTGTGATGGGCCGTAAACCGGGGGACTTTTGCATCTATACCCGCTTTTTGGGTCACATTTTAACTTATATCCGCTTTGCAAAAAAATTTACAAACGTACCCACTTTGCGCATAAACTTCAGGCATACGGGCCTGAAGTAGCAAAGGCAATCACACATAACTTCAGCATTCTAGGCGTTTTCAAAAACTTCAGCAGAAGTGCTGAAGTTATTTAGTTCAATTGTAAAAACTTCAGCACTAAATAAGCTGAAGTTTTGTCCTGGATTAATTAGTTTTGTCATAAAGCTTTTTCAAAAACTTCAGCAAAAGATGCTGAAGTTATTTAGTTCGTTTTCAAAAACTTCAGCAGAAGATGCTTAAGTTATTAAGTTCATTTGTAAAAACTTCAGCATTAGATAAGTTAAAGTTTGTGCTGGATTCATTAGTTTTGTAATAAATATTTTTGAAAAACTTCAGCAGAAAATGCTGAATTATTTAGTTCATTTGTAAAAACTTTAGCACTTAAATTTGTAAAAACTTCAGCATTAGATAAGTTAAAGTTTGTGCTGGATTCATTAGTTTTGTAATAAATATTTTTGAAAAACTTCAGCAGAAAATGCTGAATTATTTAGTTCATTTGTAAAAACTTTAGCACTTAATAAGCTGAAGTATTGTGCAGGTATCAGGAAGGCGGCGCCTAAAGTTGTAAAAATTAGGGTATAAGTTAAATAATTTTAAAAATATGGGTATAGATTAAATGGGGGCGACCCGCGCAATTTTTACGTAAATCGGGGACGTTGCTTGGGAACTTTACATAACTACGCAATTTTAAGGGAAATTTGCACAAAAAGGATATTTTTGGGCTGCTAGCCTGCAACTTATATATTATCCATAGTTGTGCGAAAATTGGCCTTAACAAGTATAATAAAAGGAATTATGAATTAGAATACCCTAAGTTGAGCGCAAATTCATGACAAAATGATAGGACTTTATACTATACTATATTTAACCTAGCTATTCTATTGGATAACTTACAAAATTATGGAATTGGTATGACTTTCTAGTTCAATTGTTCAGCAAATTCTACTGGACTAACATGACTTTGTGTAATCTTCATTTGATCTTTCATATAAATTATTCACAAATTAATTTGCATGATTTGTTTATGTCATTCCACATGGAATTTTGTTAAATTTACAATTGGATTTCGATCAAACCACTCCAAATAATCTTAAATTGAAAGAAAGTCTTCAAATACCACAGCAAAACAATCATCAATCACCATTTTAGTCAAACAACGCTAAATCAAGAAGACCCATTTTGTCTTCTCTAACACTTTGTGAAGATTAACGATGGAGTTTTGGAAAATTTTAGGGCAAATTATAAAATCGGTGTTTGAACTAAAAATTTAAGTACAAAATAAGAACTTCAAGTTTTTTTTTTCTTTTCAAAATTGAAGAACTATAATATTCTTGGTCAAGAAGAAGGCATGGATAAAAAACACAAGAGTGGAAAGACAAAAGATTAGTAAAACACAAGAACACAAATAAATAGCAGCCTCGCAGGAACACTCCGTGTCATGATTTAAAGACTCATTACAAAATTTTAGCATTATTCTCTCGTTTACATTCCATCGCACATCCCAATCAATAAAATGAATCTCAGCTGGTACCACACCTATCCTTTCCTTTTTTCTAGCTAAAAAATATTCTCCTCCTAGGTTTTCTTCCTACTAAATTAGTGAGAATAAAGGCAAAATGCCTTAAAACCCACTTAAACTTGCTAGCGAATTATTAGTTTTCCCCAAATTTATCCCGGGTTCGCATTACCGTAATAATTTTCATGAAAGTTCTTTGAATATTTAGTGAAAAATACTCTCACTGAATTACTTAATTAGAGGGGATCAATTGTTCATATCTCAAATACTAACCAGAACTTTGTTGTTGTTGTTGTTTTATTCTTTTGGCAAATGGCGCTATTGCATGACATGAAATTGAGAATGAGTCTTTTTAATGAAGGCATGGGAAGAAAGTGAAAAGAGAAAAGGGAACAAGTAGGATTTCTATCTTTCTATGTTATATATTTGGTAATCATATAATTGACTCACTTATTGCTTGCGAAACTTACGTATGAAATACCTATTTGTATGAACTGCTGAAGTTTCTAAGTGATGGGATTGGGGCGATGTTCATTGATCGATTGTTTTTATTTTATTGTTGCTATGTTCCCTCTTTCTGATATTTCTCCAATTTATAGAATTATTCATGCAACTAAATAATTGAGTTAATGTCACCACAAATAAGATAATATCTGTTGCTCCCAAACTCACACGCAAATATACGTGATCGTACAAGTAATATAGGATTGTAAGTCCAGATATCGTACCCACGGGAACTTGTGATTAACTATCAACTAAATTAAACTAAACAATTAATCTATTCAAGAGAATCCTAACGTCTGAATATTTAACTAAATTTAATCTAGAGTAACAAATTAAGAGATTCAATGTGAGTGAATATTCTAGAGTTATGATTTAGCTAACAATCCTGTTGAGTTTTCCACTTAAATCGTCTAATTAGTTTATCTGGTTTATTGGTTGACAGGGTTAATATTACTCGTAACTTTCTCCCGAAGTACTACTCGTCTATTCAAGCTAACCCAACGCCTATATTCCTATGGAATTAGAATTAACAAGAACGCATAACCAAGTAAGGCGATTAGGTATATCCCTATCCTAACCGCAAATCCGCCTCCCCCCCCTCCCTTAGTTAAGATCTACCGAGTTCAATCCTAGATTCGTAGATAGTATTCAATTGGTGATCAATCAAAAAAATAATTAAGCGTAAGATTGAATAAATAAACCAATATGATAAAATAATACGAACAATTCAAGCTTCAAACTACAACGTTCATGTAGCACCCCCAGAACTCTAGAACTCCTCCTCCAATCTTGGTGTGTGTTCCTCAGGTCGCAAAACTCCTTCAAAATATGTTAGATCTCCTCCAAATTAGGTTAAGGACCCCTTTTATACGAGTTAAGACCGTGTAGAGTCGAAATAACCTTGTCCTAGACGAAATAGAAAAACCCCGCACTTAGCGTCCATGCCAGCGCCTAGAACTAGACCTGGCGCTGAAAACAGTGATGTTTTTTAATTTCAATTCCATTTTCAATTTTTGCCTAGCTTTGTTTCTCTTGTTTTCTTTGTCTTCCATTTGGGGGGACAAAGAACAAAGGGTGTCCCCTCTTGTCTTTTTCTTTTATATTTTTTTTCTTTTGTTCTCCTGCGTTTTATTTAACTTTGCTCCAAAAAATTTCATCTTTACACCTTTTTATTCCTACACAGTTAAAATGTAATATTAAGCATAAAGTGATATAATTAACACTCAAAAGGAGATTAAAAGTACTAGAACATGAGGCAACAATAAAAAAATATATGCATTTTTGACCGAACATCAACACCCCACACTTGGACTCTTGCTTGTCCTCGAGTAAGCATTTAAATCACTCTCAATAAATCAAGCCTAGAAACACCACTACTTCGGTAGATACTAACAATAGGACCTATAGTAACTCAAACCATCAGATATACACTTCATTATCATCGTGCAAGATATACAAGTTACAAACAAACAACAAACTTCTAACCTCCTAACCTCAGAGACGGACTCTAACTTACCAAATTTAAGCTCACTCACCTACTATGTAAAAGAAGCTAATAACATTACCTATCTATCGTGACACAAGTGCCCTCACCAGAATAAATAGTCCATACTCTCAAATCAAATAATGAATATAATTTAAGGACTTAGTATCAAATAACAACTCTCTCACTCACAAACTAATTCACATGTATGCGCAAAGAACTATAGGCTTGCCCATTATGTACACCTCTACTAATTAAGAATGCTCGAATAGAATCAAATAGGACTTTAACTGGTTGTAATGTTGGATAGGGGACGGGTAGGAGAACTATATAATAGTGACTTACACTTCCCTAATCACTTTGCACTTTTAGACTTCATCACCCATTATTTTCATCTCCTAATTTTTATTTTTCAGTGTAACCACCCGACCGGTCGTTTTGAGCATTTGCTCTTTGCTCGGTAATTTGATGGCACGAGTATATTGGCATGATGTATTATGACTTGTGTGAATCGTCGGTTTTGGTTTTCCAGTTATTCATAATCGATTTGGAAAAATGAATTCCATGAAGTGAAGCTTTAAGTTGGAAGAGTTGATCATGTTTGACTTTTTAGCATTTGATCTCGGATTGGAATTTTAATGGTTCTGTTAGGTCTGGATGGTGATTTTGTACCCGGGCGTATACCTGGATTTGCATATGAATATTTCTAGAAGGATCTGGCACTAATTGGCGAAAGTTAGAAATTTGAAGGTTTGGAAAGTTCACAAGTTTGACCGAGAGATAACTTTGATGATATCGGGTTCGAATTGTGGTTCTTGGATTGAAATAGATTTTATATGTCATTTGGGTCTTGTGTGCAAAATTTGATTTCATTCCGATTTGATTTGATATGTTTAGGCAAGAGTTTTTAAAAGTTCGAAGGTTCATTTTTTATTTTGAGGTGCGATTCGTCGTTTCGATGATGTTATGCGTGATTTGAGGCCTCGAGTAGGTCCGTTTTATGTTGTGGGATTTGTTGGTATGTTCGTACGGGGTCCGGAGGGGCTCGAATGAGTTTCGGATAGGTTTGGGTTGTGTTGCACTCGTTTTCTTATGTTTCGACGTTGTTTCTTCAAGGATAAATTCCACCACATTAAGAAAATGAGTTTTAATTTCTGTTTTGATTGAAGGAATAGATTTGTATCGTAATTACGGAGCCATAGCAAAAAGAATCGTCAAATTTGGACATCATATGAGGAGTTTATGGTCATTTTAATAAGAATTGGGTTGCTATATTTTTCAGATTAATTACGAAATTGTCACTGACTTCGTATATAAAAATTTGCACTATTTCCAAATATTGAAACCAACATATCTCCTTCATTATAAGGTCAATGGAGTGATTCAAAAGCCTATCTTGACTGAAACTGCACAACAAATCTATTGGGGTAATCATGTGCCAGGGTTAATACATATATGAGGTGACGAGCATATATGCATGTGCCAGGGTTAATCATTCTCGGGAGTAGATTATGCTATGATGTGTGCCTTGTAGAATTATGTGACCTTCCTGTTTCATGTCTTACTTGACTCATAGATACTATGAATATAGAATTAAATGTCAGAAACCAAGATTTAGTTTATTATAACTTGATTAAAATTTGACGGACATTTTGAGAGAACATTATTGTGTCTAATTCGGTCATCATTATGCTTAATCATTAATACATTGCTACGGTCGATATTCTTGAGATATTAGATTCTATACTTGTGTTGTAGATCATTCTTGAGATTTGTTGAAATACTTAAGTAATAGGATTCTTGAGAGTTTATTGAACTACTGTTGGCTTGAAAGTTGTGAATGGGGTTTGTTTGGAATATTCATTTAAACGCTCTCCTTGACGTTATTTATGCTTCATACCTTGTTTGACATTGATATACATATGCTTGGTAAGGAAGCGTGTGAAGCACGCAGGGTGATGCAGTGCTATTATATATATTATCATGTGAGGGAGAGTGTAAAGCACGAAGGGTGATGCCGTGCCATATCATTTGAGAGTAAAAATACGAAGGGTGATGCCGTTCCATGTTATGTGAGTGTAAACCACGAAGGGTGATGCTGTACCATTTCATTTGAGAGTAAAAGCACGAAGGGTGATGTCGTGCCATTTTATTTGAGAGTAAAAGCATGAAGGGTGATGTCGTTCCATTGCATTTTATTATCATGATTTTATGTTATTACGAGTTCATGGAATGAAGGGTGTTTCCGTGCAAGTGAGGACGAGGGACATGCATTAAGTCGTGGTATCCTTTTCGTGTAGATATCTTCATGTCTTTACCTTGAGCTATTATTGTCGTACTTATGGTTCTTATGTGACTTGTCGTTACTGTTCTGTCTTTTTTCTCTATATCAATTATTGTTGTGTTGCACATGCCTTCTACTTTCTTAACTTGCAAATATCATGCCTACTTCCTACCGTTATAATTACATCCATGTAATATATGTTTTGTTGCACTTAAGTACATGTCTTCTACCATATTAGTCATTCATGTCTCTACTTGTTAACTTATAAAGATCATGTGTCCCCTTTCTTATTTATTATATCCATATCTAGTCCTCCACCATGCTAGTTAGTTGATATTTATACTCTTCCTTCCTAATTGTTGTTATTACTCCTATGCTTTTCGCCTAGTACTATATTATTGTTGCCCATTTGTATATCTGATAGTAGCCTATATTATGTAATGTAGACGCTATTTATACTCTAATTTAACCGCATTTTATTGATGTTTAAATGCTAAAAGATAATAAAATGCTCTAATTGAGAAATTTATGCTTTGCAGGTGTAAGGCCCCGGAAAATTTTTGCTAAGCAATATAGGATTCGGGGTGCCAGGTAGACTAATTGTAATATTGTATGTGCTTTAATTATAATGTAAATGAATTGGATGTGGTGGATAAGTGTATGAGTCATATAATAAGTAATGTGAGGTCCAAGGGGAAGCCTAAGGCTAGGCCAAATGGGAGAATTCCATAATAGGTTAAAAGTCTAAAGGTATTTGAACTAGTCCACACTTTGAAGGAGCATATCTAATTATGTATAAATTATTATGTGATGAATAACCTATAAAATGAAAGGTATTCGAGTCTAGTTTCCAACTGTTCAAACCGTTCTTCATTTGGACATTCCTATGCCAAGTTATGGTCAAATTACCGAAGGCTGGAAATATGCGATCTTGTGTCAAATCTGCGATCGTATTTCATGTCGCATTTTGACTCTGCGATCACAGATACGTCGCAGATTGGGCCAGTGTAGCCCAGTTTTAGGCAGCTACTTTGCGATGCATTCTGCGGCCCGCATGCTCGTTCTGCGGTCCATTCTGCGATCGCAGACCCTGTTACAGAGGCTTATTTTTCTAATTTTATAACCTGACCCCAATTTCATAAATAGGTTTAAGGGCTTCATTTGGGGTCATTATCTACTGATTTTAGAGAGAAATGAGAGCATATAGAGAGAGAAAGAAGGGTCCAAACTTCATAATCATCCAAATCTTGCTCAAGTCTTCAAGAATCAAGAAAGATAATCATAGATTGTCCTCCATCCGAGGAAGCCCTACTTCCAAAAATTCCATGCAAAAGGTTAAGGGTTCAAATATGTGATGGGGGTTAGAAATAGGCCATGCATGTAGGACTAAGTTGTAGTATGTGATGTTAAAAGAACTAATTTGGGTAGTTCATGTTAAAATTGGTTGAGGAAGAAGGAATTACCATTTCTAAACCTTGTAGTCTACTTCACATGTTACGTGTTTGATGAAATTCCTAAGAGAGTTACACCATGGATAATCTTCCTAATTATTAATCGATTTCTGCTATCTCCTTATAGATTGTTATGGCTAGAGGTGTTGGTGTATTGTATAAACTTAAGGAAGAGCTCTTTGAGGTATGTATGGCTAACTTTAACCCTTGTAAAATCCCTCTTGTTGTGGTAAGCATACGGTATGTGTACTTATATGAAAATATGTGAATTGACTGTCTAGTTGATTGCCACCCCACTGTGTTAGATGAGATTTTGAATTGCGACTTGGCGTGCCTACCTTATTATGTGAAAAGATGGCAGTTGTTTAAAGTTATTGATATGAAGCAATGTAAATAAGTTATACGGTTATGGCAACACCTTGTGCATAAATTATTGCTTGATGAAAGTTTCGGGTGCCTTGAGCCCAAGTAAATGAATTGTTAAATGTGAATTTGTGATCCTCGAAAGGAAGGCCCATGTGATGAAATTGTTTGGTGTTGTTGTTGAATTTGTGATCCTTGAAAGGAAAGTTCTTATAATGAAATTGTTTGTTGTTGTTGTTGTTGTGATGAAATTATTGGTGGTGTTGTTATGAAATAAAAATTGTCAGGCGGGGTCAGGTTGCGCGCCGCAACACGAAGTAATAAGGTGTGGGTTGTGGTGATAAGGGTGGCCGAAGTAATAAGGGTGGAAAAGTGATCGTTATCACTATTGATATGAAATTGATGAAACTTGTGAATATGGTGGTGTTGGAAAGGGAAAAAGGAGAGATTGTAAAATTGTTGACTTTGATTGTCTCTTTCCCTGTTTTGATTGTTGGTCCTATTGCTGTCCTTTTTCTTATCTGTGTATTGGTTGATTGTACTTGGGATAAAGTTTGTTCATACATACTAGTACTTTATTGTTGTTGCTGTTGTGATGAAATTATTGGTGTTGTTGTTATGAAATATAAATTGTCAGGCAGGGTCGGGTTGCGCGCCGCAACACGAAGTAATAAGGTGTGGGTTGTGGTGATAAGGGTGGCCGAAGTAATAAGGGTGGAAAAGTGATCTTTATCACTATTGATATGAAATTGATGAAACTCCTGAATATGGTGGTGTTGGAAAGGTAAAAGGAGAGATTGTAAAATTGTTGACTTTGATTGTCTCTTTCCGTGTGTTTTGATTGTTGATCCTATTATTGTCCTTTTACTTATCTGTGTATTGGTTGATTGTACTTGGGATAAAGTTTGTTCATACATACTAGTACTATTCCACAGTACTAACATCCCTTTTGCCGGGGGCGCTACATCTTTTATATGGATGTAGGTGGTTCCATAGCAGGTAGCTCAACCCGCCGTTTGTGGTACCTCCTCTTCATCTCTTCAGCAGTTGTGGTGAGCCCCTCTTCTCCTCGGGGCCGTATGTGGATTATACCACCCTCTTTTGCTTATGTTGTAAAGGTATAGTCGGGGCCTTGTTACCGACAAGTTATGTAAAAATCTCTAGTATTCGTTGAGGCTCCGTAGATATAATGTGGGTGTATATATGTATTTTTGGGTAGTAACAGTACGTACTCAGAACCGTGGATCATGTTGGAAAGTTATGAATGTATTATGTATGTTTGGATATCAATCGTTGAAATGCTAAAAGAGGAAACAAATGGAGATATGTTGTAAAATGTACTTTGAAACTAAAATCGGCTAACTCACACGGAATAATGTATGTTATGAACGCGGGGTAATACGTTGGGCAGGAAAGGCAATCCAGGTCCGCTTGACTGGGTTCACCCGGTTAGGCGCCGGTCTCATCCCTCGATTTTGGGGCGTGACAAACTTGGTATCAGAGCCTAAGGTTTTAAAAGTGTCCTAGGATGTCTCGGAGCCGTGTCTAGTAGAGCCCTTTTTATCGGTGTGTTGTCAACCACATCTTTAATTAGGGGGCTACATGGACATTCAGGAATTCCACCCTTCTTTGATACTCCAATCGTGCGATAGAGCTCAAGTTAGGGAGTTAGCTTTCTCTCCAAACCTTTCTCTCAAAATGAGTAACCATGATACCATAATCAGCGTGTTTGAAGCCATGGGGAGGGAATGATCCCACCATTGAGTCCGAAGGGACTGCCCAAGGGTTTGTTAGGAGAATGTATTGAGCTGTGGAGGTATTGGCAGAACCTATCGCTAAGAGGGGAGTGCCCTTGTCCCTATTGATGTCCCTGCACCACCAAACCCTATAGTATATCGGTTTGGTACCAACGTACTCTTGATTGTATATGTACATCCATATTGAAGAACTTTCATAGGCATGGCCTTAATAAATGTTGAGTCACAAACCATTGCATGCACCTACTCTTTGAACGAGATCCAATATTTCTTGAATTCACTCTACCACAAATTTTCTTATATGCAATCTTTTAGGATATCGAGCTCTATGATCATGTCCTTGAATTGAGTTGTAGCTATAGAATTACCATTTCTAACACGCCTTTCTAAAATCTAACAAGGGACTATACCCGAAGAATTTCTCATCGAATGAAGGGATGAACCATTATCATATGTTCGCACAAAATAAAAAGATATTTTTTCTTGGCCCTTTTCTTCAGGTTTCTGCTTCAATCTGAATGTTGATATAAGTGAAGATCTTGCTTTGTTTCATCATCATCTCTAGTATGGTAGTGCCCTCGCTCTATCTTTGTTGAGGCTTTCATTTCGGCCTAATGGTTGGAATCGGCTAAATTTTTAATTGCTTGGCGAGAGTCACCCTCTTCTCCGACAGGTTATTTTCTGAATTTGGTTTGCTCACTTACTTTTAAACATTATTAAACCTCCATCGAATCTAGGGTTCGTCGAGCCTCCATGTAGCTGGATCGTTCTACTTATTCTTGTTGCTCATCTTATTCTTGAAGGTTGTTCTTGTTTTGGTTATAAGGAAGACGAGCATTTTCGCTCCTCCTTTGGATTGCATAATACTTGTTTAAGTGTCGTTATATGTTAATTGCTCCATGTTGCTACGAATCCAGCTGATTTTTGATGTTTGTAGTGGCTCCACTAGCCGTGAAGCTCTTGAGTTACTCTTAAAACCTCAAGTTCTTTTGGTGATTAGCTACTCTGTCATACCTGACTTTCCTCTAGTTGTTGACCCATTCCTCAGTTCCAATCTCAAGGGACGAAGGAACAACATAATTGTGTCCTTGGTATCTAGAAATACAATTTCTTTTATCAATGGTGATCCACCCTAATTCTGTACCAATTCCGCTGAACCTAGAAAATGGATAGATGTAACAATACCTTTATTTTCTAGTTAACTAGTTTTCGGTCCTCTGATTTTAATGGGGTTTTCAGTATTCTGACATAACTAAATAAGGATATGGGATTATAGGTGGCAGGGGCAAGTCAATCCATCCTCTTACTTTAACTACGAGCCTGCTTCATTTACTATCGGTTATACTATCCCTTCTCAATCATATTCCCTTAGAAGCACTATCGTTAAAGGTTGAACTCTGAACCAGAAAGAGCAGCTCTAATTTTAAAATACTTCTAGATATATGGTCAATGGATTAATAAATGCCACAAATTACATGGGTTCCCACTTCACTTCAAGTTCATCAAGGGTTGATAGCATGCCGCAATTTCTGAACCATCTATGCATGTGCTAATATAAAAATCCTCTTCCTAGTCGAACTCTCACCTTTTAGTTTTGGGGTTCACCAAGGAGAAACACACCTAGTAACACATTCATATGTCAAGCCTTCCTCTCGGCCAAGCCTTATAGCATCTCCCAATTTGGTTGGTAATAACTGGTTGTGTAGAAGTGTGTTGTAGTGCTTCGTTGCGAAGCATAGTTGCTAAACATAAGTGGATTTTTAAATTTTGGAGCTATACATCATGTGACTATATGCGGAGATCTTCTTTCAAAAACGTAAATGTCCTCGTAATCCCTTATATTATCGCATTTCCTAGTGGTTACAATGTAAAGGTCACTTCTATAAGCTCTCTCACTTTATTTTCATTTGTCTTGCATCATGTGTTGTTTACCCGTAAACTTCAACGCGATATTATTTCAGTTTCTCAACTAGTTATCCAACTATATGATCTGATTTAATTAACCTCACTTTTATGTACTCTACAAGCACCCTAGGAGTGGAAAATTTCCCCTTACTACAGACTTCTAAATGTCTTCAACTCTGTTTAAGCTTGTTGATTCCAAATGGTGTTCTTAGTTGTGCTGCCTTACTATCTATTTTCATCTGGTAACTCTCCTTGTGAATCTAATTTCATGCCTTATGGCATCGAGGGTCGGGGTATGTTCCTTTTGTTATGATAAAAAGATATTGCTCGCACCCCTTGTGATATTTTCTCCTAAACGGTCATCTACCTGCTCTGCTTGTCCATGCGAATAGGTAAATTGGGTTACTCTTCTCCGATATGTGCATCAAGACTTCTCACCCTTTCATAATGATTCATATGGTCACTTCGAGGCCTCATTCTACACTAGCTCGTAATGATTTCGAGTACTTTCTCGCCATTGTTGATGATTTTCTAGGGCTACGAGGGCATGTCTCATGGGTTCCAAAAGTAATGATTTTCCTTAAAGTTCAAGCTTAAATTGCCATGATTTCGAATCAAAGTGTGTCCCCTTTTCAAAAGTCTTAAATGGGTCGGATTTGATGAGGTTATGTGACTTTATGCTCACTCGGCTTCTAGGAGTATTGACAACGTCATGGTCATGTATTGGAAATTTTGCTACCTCTGGAATTCCACCGCATTGGGAAGGGGTAGATTGTTCGAATTATGATAACCTCATAAGTAGATGACTTCTTTTCCATCCTTATGCGCTTGTGGAATAGAGTCCTTGTGTCGCTTATTGTTAGGAGTGAAATCAAATTCCATGTATATCATTTGCGGCCTCAATCACACCCATGTTGCAAGAGTCTTACCATTTGAGCTCAACCATTTACCTTACACTCAGAGACACAGCTGGTGTATCCTACTTGATCAGTTCTTTAAAGTCTCAAGTTCACATACATAGTATCCACCTTATCTAAGAATAATAGTTACCACTATGCTTCACTTATCTGATAATTGATGTAGTCTCCTGGATTAAACCATGTCGGCATCGTTAATATAGATCATCGTGTCTCTTAGCATATAACCTCATAAAATCCTCTGCTCAGCACATTAATGGATTCCTGAATAATTCCAGCTCAATCTTGAACTCCGTTGCTCCTCACTGGATTTGGCCTATTTTGGTATTGAAAGTTCAAATGTGTCAAAGTCACCTTGTGATCACATATATTCAGTAGGTAATTCTATGGTCAATTTATTATAGCACATCTTAGAGAAATCATGAAGGTCACCATGAGTTTAGTTTGGGTGTTCGCATAGAGATTTAGAATTCAGGAAGGGAAACCGGTTATTCTCAAAATTTTCCCCTATAGATGTTATGTGAATTTATAATGAAGGGTACATAAGAGCATTTTCTCCATTAGGTTGCACTAGGAGTATGATGTTCCCCGTAACTGTTCCTCATGTACTTTGTGTTTTCATATGTTTATGTCTAAGAAGGTAGTGATAAAAGAAGGGTGTGAATTGATTTGATTGAACTATATGATCATGGTAATATCCTATATGATGCATTATTGGCAAGAATCATCGTGGCTTGACTTCATATGGATTGTTGATTGAAATGAAATTATATTCTTGTTGATGAACACCTTCGTGATTACATTAATGGCTGGTGGGGACTATTAAGAACACATGATTGTTTGGTTACTATGAAATGATATTCTTGATGGTATGATGCCATGTGATGGAATTGTGGGCTGTTGTTGTTACCATGAATTGTAATGTCCGGTGGAATGTAAATTGTACAGTGGAAATCATTAAAGGTAAAGTTAATGAATAGTTAACTCATGCAAGGTGTCTATCTGTCATCCTTGTTATGTATGTTTGGGAGTTGATATTATTTCCGTGAATGTGTTATGGCAAAGCTTGTAAGTCAATGAGGCCACCTTGAAGGCCGAAAGTGTCATGGAAGGCAACTGTTTTCGCTTGGTTGTATATC
This sequence comes from Nicotiana undulata, assembly GCA_005239495.1. NCBI lineage: Eukaryota > Viridiplantae > Streptophyta > Magnoliopsida > Solanales > Solanaceae > Nicotiana > Nicotiana undulata. The sequence continues at coordinate 29,950 of ML278646.1, forward strand.
AATTAGTTTTAACTTGAAAGGTACCTTATATGTGTTATGATCTGAAAAGGTGCAGTCCACGTTCAGGTGTCATTATGATAATGTAGTTCTTGTGATGCTGAGAATTAGTGTTATGGGTATATACATTGTGATGCTTTGTCGAGTTATTGATGAGTTTTTAGGATGGTTTTGGGTGATTCTCTGACAGGTAGATAGGCCTAGTTACAAAGGAGATGCTGCCGAAATTTCTGAAAAATTTGGGAGTTAGTCAAAATTTAGGGGCTTGAGGTAGGATAGAAAAGAAATATGTTATGTTAGGTGTTTGGGTCAGCCTCTACCTCTCATTTGAGGACGAATGATCCTAAGCGGGGGAGAGTGTAAGGCCCCGAAAAGTTTTTGCTAAGCAATATAGGATTCGGGGTACCAGGTAGACTAATTGTAATATTGTATGTGCTTTAATTATAATGTAAATAAATTGGATGAGGTGGATAAGTGTATGAGTCATATAATAAGTAATGTGAGGTCCAAGGGGAAGCCTAAGGCTAGGCCAAATGGGAGAATTCCATAATAGGCTAAATTCCAAAGGTATTTGCACTAGTCCACACTTTGAAGGAGCATATCTAACTATGTATAAATTATTATATGATGAATAACCTATCAAACAAAAGGTCTTCGAGTCTAGTTTCCAACGCCTCAAACCGTTTGTCATCTGAACATTCCTACGCAAAGTTATGGTCAAATTACCGAAGGCTGGAAAAATGCGATCCTGTGTCAAATATGCGATCGCATTTCATGTCGCATTTTGACTCTGCGATCGCAAATACGTCGCAGATTGGGCCATTGTAGCCCAGTTTTGGGCAGCTACTTTGCGATGTATTCTGGAGCCCGCATGTTCGTTCTGCGGTCCATTCTGCGATCGCAGACCCTGTGACGGAGGCTTATTTTTCCTATTTTTATAACCCGACCCCATTTTCATAAATAGGTTTAAGGGCTTCATTTGGGATCATTATCTACTAATTTTAGAGAGAAATGAGAGCATATAGAGAGAGAAAGAAGGGGCCTAACTTCATAATCATCCAAATCTTTTTCAAGTCTTCAAGAATCAAGAAAGATAATCATAGATTGTCCTCCATCCGGGTAAGCCCTACTTCCAAAAATTCCATGCAAAAGGTTAAGGGTTCAAATATGTGGTGGGGGTTAGAAATAAGCTATGCAAGTGGGACTAAGTTGTAGTATGTGATGTTAAAAGAACTAATTTGGGTAGTTCATGTTAAAATTGGTTGAGGGAAGAAGGAATTACCATTTCTAAACCTTGTAGTCTACTTCACATGTTAGGTGTTTGATGATATTCCTAAGAGAGTTACACCATGGGTAATCTTCCTAATTATTAATCGATTTCCGCTATCTCCTTATAGATTGTTATAGCTAGAGGTGTTGGTGTATTGTATAAACTTAAGGAAGAGCTCTTTGAGGTATGTATGGCTAACTTTAACCCTTGTAAAATCCCTCTTGTTGTGGTAAGCATACAGTATGTGTACTTATATGAAAATATGTGAATTGACTGTCTAGTTGATTGCCACCCCACTGTGTTAGATGCGATTTTGAATTGTGACTTGGCGTGCCTACCTTATTATGTGCAAAGATGGCAGCTGTTTAAAGTTATTGATATTAAGCATTGTAAATAAGTTGAACGGTTATGGCAACACCTTGTGCATAAATTGTTGCTTGATGAAATTTTGAGGTGCCTTGAGCCCAAGTAAATGAATTGTTAAATGTGAATTTGTGATCCTCGAAAGGAAGGCCCATATGATGAAATTGTTTGGTGTTGTTGTTGAATTTGTGATCCTTGGAAGGAAAGTTTTTATAATGAAATTGTTTGTTGTTGTTGTTGTTGTGATGAAATTATTGGTGGTGTTGTTATGAAATAAAAATTGTCAGGAGGGGTCGGGTTGCGCGCCGCAACACGAAGTAATAAGGTCTGGGTTGTGGTGATAAGGGTGGCCGAGGTAATAAGGGTGGCCGAGGTAATAAGGGTGGAAAAGTGATCGTTATCACTATTGATATGAAATTGATGAAACTCGTGAATATGGTGGTGTTGGAAAGGGAAAAATGAGAGATTGTAAAATTGTTGACTTTCATTGTCTCTTTCCGTGTGTTTTGATTGTTGGTCCTATTGCTGTCCTTTTTCTTATCTATGTATTGGTTGATTGTACTTGGGATAAAGTTTGTTCATACATACTAGTCTTTGTTGTTGTTGCTGTTGTGATGAAATTATTGGTGTTGCTGTTATGAAATATAAATTATCAGGCGGGGTCGGGTTGCGCGCCGCAACACAAAGTAATAAGGTGTGGGTTGTGGTGATAAGGGCGGCCGAGGTAATAAGGGTGGAAAAGTGATATTTATCACTATTGATATAAAATTGATGAAACTCGTGAATATGTTGGTGTTAGAAAGGAAAAAGGAGAGATTGTAAAATTGTTGACTTTGATTGTGTCTTTCCGTGTGTTTTGATTGTTGGTCCTATTACTGTCCTTTTTATTATCTGTGTATTGGTTGATTGTACTTGGGATAATGTTTGTTCGTACATACTAGTACTATTCCACAGTACTAACGTCCCTTTTGCCGGGGGCGCTACATTTTTTATATTGATGTAGGTGGTTCCATAGCAGGTAGCTCAGCCCGCCGCTAGTGGTACCTTCTCTTCATCTCTTCAGCAGTTGTGGTGAGCCCCTTTTCTCCTCGGGGACGTGTGTGGATTATACCACCCTCTTTTGCTTATGTTGTAAAGGTATAGCCGGGGCCTTGTTACCGCCAAGTTATGTAAAAATCCCTAGTATTCGTAGAGGCTCCGTAGACATGATATGGGTGTATATATGTATTTTTGGGTAGTAACAGTACGTACTCGGAACCGTGGATCATGTTGGAAAGTTATGAATGTATTATGTATGTTTGGATATCAATCGTTGAAATGCTAAAAGAGGAAACAAATGGAGATATATTGTAAAATGTACTTTGAAACTAAAATCGTCTAACTCACACGAAATAATGTATGTTATGAACGCAGAGTAATTCGTTGGGCAGGAAAGGCAATCTAGTCCGTTTGACTGGGTTCACTCGGTTAGGCGCCGGTCTCGTCCCTCGATTTTGGGGCGTGTTAGCAGGAGCCACGCCGAGCTAGGAGGGAGATAAAGAGCATTTTTGAGTCAAATATGAACATACATGGCCAATCAAATGATAGCCCGGATGAAAACGAGCGAGGAAAACAAGAAAATAATGCAGAAGGTAGGTTCGCGACCGCAGACCTCGGCGTGCAGTTGATCGCGGAGAAAAATAGTGAAGATGCTTAACTCCGCGGTCGTGTCCGCAGCTGCAGACGGGTTGGTAAATGCGACAAAGTGCAAAGGGTTTTAGTGTAATTTCCTGAGCAATTAACCTAAACCTATAAGAGCCCAAACTCGTCCAGAAGTCAGATTAGGCTTGTTTTAGACATAATTGGAGGCAAGAACAAGAGAGAGGAGATCAAGCAATTCTTTAGAGTTTCTTTATTCTTCTTTCTACTTATCATTGTGAATTATGAATCATATTATTGTTATGTTTTGCATTAGTATGAGTATATAAACATATAATCTGGGGTTGATGGAACCAATTGTTGGATGAAGTTTTAACTCTATTTTGATATTATCGAGTCGTGTTTGTTCTATGATTGTTTAACTACGTTTTGTATTGTGGTTAATTGAAAGGGCCCTTGATTAATCGTGTCTAGTTTCCTTGAGTTGCTTGAGAAAGAACACTTGGTTATATTGTTGTTGAACAATACCACTTTTGGGTAATTGAAGAGACTAGTTACTTGAATTTTAAAGTGGGTTTAGAAATAACAAAGCATTGGTGGGATAATTCTGAGTTGCATAAATTGTAAGCTAGAGTAGTTCGAAATAATGATTCTAGTAAATTATCGTAATTGATCGAGAGATAATTACGGTAGCCCGGAACTCATAGTCCTCATAGAATATTACGACGATATTATAGTCAAAAAGTTAAGAGTTAATCCGGCAATTGGGAAAATCAATAGCCCTAGATCCTTCTACCCTTGAATTCAATTTTTGTCTTGATTATTTCTAATTTTATTGTCATTTTACATTAGCTCAATAAATTCTACTGTTTATTCATAAAAATCTTGCATCCGGAAGTTGTCTGAGCTTGTCATTAGCATCACTAAAAGTTGTAGTAAATATGTTTAATTCTCTATGGGATTCGGCCCTGGACTTGTAAACCAGATTATATTTGCAACGGCCGCTTAGTCCTTTTTATAAGGCATAGTTGGGCGTGATCAAATTTTGGCGCCGTTGTCGGGGAACTAACGGTGTTATTTATTACAATTTAGAAGAATTGCTAGGAGTTTTAGTTTATATCAATTTTCTACGGTGTTAAAAAATTTTCCATTGAAATTCTCACGTTTGAACTCTCGTGTGACTCAAGTGTATGCCTAGAAGCTATTCGAGGACTGGTGAACTTTTTGAAGGACTCTCAGACCCCGAGAAAACATTCAGGGCATTGAATCGAGCCAACAATAAGAACAAATAGTTACAACAAAAACATTAACTCGAAATTGAAATGGACAACGTGGATGATGTCGATGGAAATAATCGGAATAATTGGGTTGACCCAAACAATGGAGTGGTGGCACCTCTTGTGCCAGAAGCTGCTCTTTATGATTGGGCAAAACCAACTGCTGACAACCTGACCATCTCCATTACTGTACCTCAGATACAAGTGGAGACATTCCAGATCACCAACAACATGTTGCATCTGTTGCAGAATAAGGAACTATTCTCCGGGTCATACATTGAAGATCCACAACAACATCTGAAAAATTTTCTATCAATATGTGTGACCCAAAGACAGCGGAATGTGACTACAGAAGCCATCAAGCTATTACTGTTTCCATTCTCTGTGACTGGAGAAGCTCAAACTTGGCTGAATTCGCTCCTAATAAACTCCATTTCCACTTGGGAGGAATTAGTCAAGCAGTTCCTAAGCAAGTTTTATCCTCCTAACAATACTGCAAGGCAGATTGATGAGATATTGCAGTTCAGGCAGAAACCTACTGAGACCTTGCAATAAATATGGGAGAGGTTCAAAGGGATGCTAGTGAAGTGCCCACACCATGGCATTCCAGACAAGATGCATGGACAGAGATTCTACAAGGGTTTGGCAGACAGTTTGAAAGACAATGTACATGCTTCAGCTGGGGGTGCATTTCTGAGCAAGACATTCACACAGTGCAAGATTCTTCTCGATAAGATGGCTCAAAATTCAGGATGGATAGATGTACAACACAGACACCAATAGTGCATTCTGTTGCTCTTGACCCAAACAATTCCCATGCAGAGAACATATCCACGCTCATGACTCAAATGAGCATACTGACAAAGAAGATCGACGAGATGGGTACCAAGCAAGTGCCCATTGTTGATACAGCAAATAGGGGATTGTGCACCCCTTGCATAAACCAGTCTTATGTGTGCTCGTGGAGTGGATAGAATGATAACCAGGGTTTTTGAGAAGACATGAATTATGTCAATAATTTCGGGGGTTAGAGGAAAGGAGGGGAGCAATGGGGGCCAACACCAAACTAGCAGTACAGACCCAACATGCCACAACCTGGAGGTGCACGACCACAAGGCCAAGTTGTGCCGTATCAAAGGCAACAGGGCTATCAACAACAGAACCAATAATAGTTGGGCTACCAACCACCTCATCAAAAGCAGGACGACAACATGGTAGAAATCAAGGGCATGCTGCGACAACTCATTGGAACAAATGGTAAGATGCAATAAAAGTTAGTAGCACATGACTCAGCAATCAAAGGCATTGAAACTCAATTGGGACAACTGTCCATGGCCTTGAACAATCGCCCCCAAAGAACATTACTGGTAGATACAAATATTAACCCAAATGAGCAAAACCCAAATTAGCTAATGGTAGTGAGTCTCGGGAATGGAAGAGATTTAGGCAGAGAGCCAGAAATTGCTAAATCTATAAAAGAGACTACGCCAACCACTCCCGTTACATTAGAGGTAGATGAATCAGTAGAGCTTACCGAGGTGGTAGTTGAACATGCACATGTTGACAAGGGTAAGGCAAAATAAGGTGAACACGTCTCAAAACAGGTGGCACCTCTTGTGCCAGAAGCTACCAACAAAGAAAATACATCAAGCAGTGGATAGAGATTGACTTCTGCACCATTCCCTCAGAGATTGGCAAAACAAAAGAAAGATGATCAATACAGGAAATTCATGGAAATGCTTCGCCAGATTCAACTGAATATTCCACTGATGGATGCTTTGAGGGAAATGCCAGGGTATGCAAAAAGGATGCAGGACTTGATGTCGCAGAAATTTGACTTCTAGGACTTGTCCATTGTAACTCTGACACAGACCTGCAGTAAGGTAGTGACAAAACCTATGGCCCAAAAGGTGTCTGATCCAGGTAGCTTCACTATCCCATGTACTATTGGGAGTTATGCTTTCGCTAAAGCATTGTGTGACTTTGTAGCAAGATAAACTTGATGCCCTTGGAAATATATAAAAAACTGTGCATTGGCATAGCTAGGCCAACCTCGATGTTGCTGCAACTGGTTGATCACACGGTTAAAAGACCGACAGGAATTCTTAATGATGTGCTTGTGTAAGTAGGGAAATTTGTATTCGCTGAAGACTTTGTTATTCTTGATTGTCAGGTAGATGAGGAGATACCCATCATTCTGGGAAGGTCATTCTTAGCCACTGGGAGAGCATTGATTGATTGTGAGACTAGAGAACTAAAAATGAGGTTGAACAATGAATAAATAATAGTCAACGTTCAACAATCCATGAGGAGACCCAATGAATTTGCAAACTGCTCACTAGTGGAGGTCGTGGATGTGATACTACAAGAAGAGGATGAGACCCTTAATGTCAAGGATCCATTGGGATCCGTCTTGAAGAACTTGGAAGAGATGGACGGTGAAGGGTTGGCAGAGTGGGTCATGGCTCTCGAAGGTCAAGGATTCTGGAAAAAGGGAACCTTAGAGAGATCCCGTACGCTTAGAAGAGAGAGCGACACCACCTGTAAAACCATCAATAGAGGAACCACCACAGCTGGAGTTGAAACCGCTTCCAGCCTACCTCAGGTACGCTTTCTTGGGTCCCAATTCTACTTTGCCTGTTATTATGTCATCTGGTTTTCTAATTGTGCAGGTAGAGCAATTATTGTAGGTATTTCAAGAATGTAAGACTGCCATTGGTTGGACCATGACAGACATAAAGGGTATCAGCCCAGCCTTCTGCATGCACAAGATTCTTCTGGAAGAGGGGCACATATCTTCTAGAGAACATCAACGACGACTGAACCCGCATATGAAAGATGTAGTAAAGAAGGAAGTGATCAAGTGGCTGGATGCGGGTATCATCTTCCCCATCTCTGACAGTAATTGGGTCAGTCTTGTCCAATGTGTGCCAAAAAAGGGAGGAATGACAGTCGTACAGAATGAGAAGAACGAGTTGATCTCTACTCGTACAGTCACGGGGGTGACGGATTTGCATGGACTATCGAAAACTGAACACAGCCACCCGGAAGGACCATTTCCCCTTGCCTTTCATTGACCAGATGTTGGAAGGTTAGATGGGCGATCCCACTTCTGTTTATTGGACGGATACTCGGGGCATAACCAGATCTCAATAGCCCTGAAAGATAGAGAGAAAATGTCCTTCACTTTCCGTATGGAATCTTTGCCTTTCGGAGAATGCCCTTTGGACTTTGCAATGGACCTGCTACATTCCAATAGTGCATGTTATCCATTTTCATTGACATGGTTGAGGACATTATGGAGGTGTTTATGGATGATTTCTCCGTGGTGGGGGATTCATTCGAAGATTGTCTTCACAACCTAAGAAGAGTGCTCAAAAGATGTGTGGAGACAAATCTGGTGCTGAATTGGGAGAAGTGCCATTTTATGGTACAAGAAGGAATATTGTTAGGGCATCGAGTGTCCAAAAAGGAAATTGAAGTCGACCACGCCAAGGTTGATGTGATTGAGAAGCTTCCGTCACCCACTTCGGTAAAGGCAGTGAGAAATTTCCTTGGGCACGCCGGGTTCTATAGGTGGTTCATTAAGGATTTTTCCAAGATTGCTAACCCCTTATGTAAGGTGCTTAAAAAAGACCATCCCTTTGTGTTTTCTAATGATTGCAGGTTGGCCTTTGAGGAGTTGAGAAGAGATTGGTGACTGCACCCATCATTGTTGCACCCAACTGGGAGCAAACCATTCGAGCTCATGTGCGATGCCAGTAATTATGCTATAGGAGCAGTCTTGGGGCAACACAAGGATAAGATGATGCACCCGATCTACTATGCAAGCATGACGCACATTAGTGCACAACTTAATTACACTGTCACGGAAAAGGAAATGCCCGCTGTAGTGTTTGCCTTTGACAAATTCAGGTCGTACTTAATTGGCTCAAAAGTTATTGTTTATACTGACCATGCAGCAATTAGGTACTTGATAGCAAAGAAGGAGTCAAAGCCACGCTTGATTCGCTCGGTTCTTTTGCTACAAGAATTCGACCTAGAAATCTGTGACAGAAAGGGGACGGACAACAAAGTAATATACCACCTATCAAGGTTGGAAGGAGAAGAAAAGAGAATGGAGGTCGAAGATATCACAGAGACATTCCCGGATGAACAGTTACTTGTTGTGACAATGGAGGAGGAACCATGGTATGCTGATATTGCTAATTACTTGGCAAGCGGTATTGTACCTTATGATCTCTCCTCAATTCAAAAGAAAATTTCTTCCGTGATTGTTGATCTTATTATTGGGATGAACATATACTTTTTAAGATATGTGTTGATAACATGATCCGCAAGTGTATCCCCGAGAAAGATCAACCTTCTATTTTACAGGCTTGCCATGCTTCACCATATGGTGGACACTTTGGAGGAATCCGGACAGCAGCAAAAGTGTTGGAATCAGTATTGTATTGGTCTATACTGTTCAAGGATGCCCATGTTTGTGTCAAAAGTTTCGGTGAATGCCAAAGGACAGGCAATATATCTCGCCGTCACGAGATGCCGATGACCATAATTCAAGAGGTGGAGGTTTTTGACATGTGGGGGATCGACTTTATGGGGTCGTTTGTCAGCTCATATGGTAACAAATATATATTGGTAGCAGTTGACTATGTCTGTAAGTGGTTCGAAGCGGTGGCTCTCCCAACCAATGATGCAAAAGGGGTGACAAGTTTCCAAAACAAAATCCATCTTCACACGTTTTGGCACCCACGAGAGCTATAATCAGTGATGGTGGAACCCATTTTTGCAATAGAGCGTTCGCACGCCTATTGGAAAAGTATGGATTGCGCCCCAAAGTAGCCTCACCGTACCAGCCACAAACAAGGGGGAAAGTTGAAGTGTCAAATAGGGAAATTAAAATTGTCCTTACAAAAGCAGTGAATGCAACAAGGACCGATTGGGAAAAGAAGCTGGATGATGCATTGTGGGTGTACCACACATCATTCAAAACTCCAATTGGTATGTCACTGTACAAGTTGGTGTTTGGAAAGGCATTCCACCTTCCGATAGAGCTCGAACATAAAGCACTTTGGGCATTGCGGAAGTTGAATTTGGATATGGAGACCGCAGGCACCAGCAGAGTCACTGGGTTACATGAGCTCTAGGAATTCAAGTTCCAAGCATTGGAGAGTGATAAACTATACAAATAAAGGATGAAACTAATGCATGATAAGCACATCTTGGATCGGAACTTCAAACTTGGAGATCTAGTGTTGTTATACAACTCGAGACTGAGATTGTTTTCGGGTAAGTTGAAGTCCCGATGGTCAGGACCCTTCATAGTGGTGCAAATGTTCTTAAGTGGAGCTGTGGAGATTGAATTGGAAGATGGGACAAATAATTTCACGGTGAATGGGCAAAGTTTGAAACATTAACTTGGAATGGCCGAAGAAAAGGGGGATAGAGTGGTAATAACTTTGGAAGAGCCCCAGTACGCGAATGAGGAGTGATGATCAAAGCATACGTCGTGCCGCGAAGTTAAATCAGGAGCTTTCTGGGAGGCAACCCATGGTTTGAAATAATTCTTCATGCCGTGACGTTAACTCAGGCGCTTCTTGGGAGGCAACCCATGATCTTTTTTTCTTTTTCTTTTGTTGTATTTGATATGAATGATTCTAGCCAAACTACTAGTGTGCAGGGAAAGATTTGGGCACATCGAAAGGAGTTGGGGTCAAAAGCTAACCCCAGAAGAGGTAAAAATTGAAGAAAATAGAAAATAATGTTTAGAACAGCGATCCACGACCGTGCACTGGACGACAGACTTGAACGCGGTTCTTGGGCAACATTCTGTTATGGGCCCACGCTGCGTTTTTGATCGCAGACTGGGACGCAGATGTTGGTACATCTTCTGCCACAGGTCCGCGATCGCGATTCTGACCGCGGACTGGGACGTGAAGTTGACAAGGGTTTCTGTCCAGCGTCCGCGACCGCGGAGCTGGGCGCGGACTAGGGGCGGATATGAGGTAAGTTTTTTTTTAATTTTTAATTTTTAATTTTTTTTCTTTTTTAGTTCCCCCTAAAACCTAAACCCCCCCAACTAACAAAAACAACCCCCCTAAATTCCACCCCACACGCCCTATTCTTCTCCCCCTCTTCTAATCACACTCTCCCTCTCCCCCTAAATTCCCCAACCCAACGATTTCCCCTTCCCCCATCTTCTTTCTCTAGCAACAAACATATCTCCTTATTTCATCCTCAATTCATTAAAAATGATCCCACCTCCATCCTTCTCAAGATTCTCAAGTAAGTACATGATTTCTCTCTTCCTTCTTAGTTTTTCCTTCTTTTGTAGTTTTATTTTCAAATTTTTATAATGATTTTAGCTTAAATTTTTATTCTTTTTATTTGCTAGTGTATATAATGGGTAGGAAAAAATCATGGCTTTCTTGTATTAGAGGTGGATTGTGGTAGAGATGGGTGTGTGAGGCCATTAGATTTGATATGGTAGATTTGATGACTCCATGGTGTTGTTTGTGTTACTTTGTAGACATATGCACACTAAGTGTATGTTAAGTTTCCTCAATGAGCTTTAAATGCAATTGTGACCATGGGGAGGGTGGTAACCGCCCTAGGTTCACATAATTCGCACCCCTACTAATAGTGGCACTTGTTTTGTCAGGTACCATGAATCCCTCCCGGAAGAGACGTGCTACAAGATCCTCGACTAGTAGACCGTGATGTTCCTCTAGAGCTAGAGCACCGGCTAGCACGAGCCAATTCTACAATCTCCGATTTGTGTCTAGAAAAGCTCAGGAGAATTTTAGTGAGAAGGCGTTAAAGAAGCCTGTGGCCGAGAGAGCCATTGACAGGGCAGCTATCCAGGTTTAATGCCCAAACATGTATCGGGAATTGATGAGGCACTGGCTCGACATCTTCTTTGAAGAGCCAGAGGAAGGCAATATGATGCTTGTAAGGGAATTCTATGCCAATTTCCTAGGACATGAGAATCGGGTCTGCATGGTGCGACAAACAAGGGTGGATGCATTACTCGATGCCATCAGACGAGTGTATAGGTGCCAGTTTTTTCGATGGGGTTGAAGATTTTTATGAGACATGCAAGCAAAAGCCCGTCACTTGGAATTTATTCATCCAAACCATTTGTGTGCCGGGAAAGGAGGTAGTGTGGGTTACACCTGGGAGCTTCTTGAATTCATCATCCCTCACTTGAACGGCTAAGTGATATCTTTACATAATCAACAATCGTTTGTTGCCATCACACAACACTCTTGATGTAACTGGACCTAGGGCGGCAACGATTTGTTGCTTTGTGAATAGCCGAGATTTTGATGTGGCCCGTCTCATCCGGGCAGAAATGTTCGTCCACTCACCCGAGAAGAAGTATGGATTCTACTTTCCATCTCTGGTCACCAGATTGTGCAGAATGGCGAGAGTTCCTGATAACCTTAACATAGATGGGAAAGTGCCAAAGGAGGTCGCGTTTCGAGCAAGAAAATTAACCATCGGGAAGGACCCGGTGGAACCTGGAGCTGCTCACGATGACACCTCGGATGAGTCTGAGGGTGATGATGATGGTCAGGAGGAGGCTATGCATGACTCACCCCCACAGGTGTAGATCCCAGATGAGGCAGGTCCATCTCAGGCCGCCCGGAGTACCCGCCTGACAACTCTGGAGCAGGAAATGGCAGGGCTGCACACTTCGATCACAGACCTGGGTACTAGAGTTGATGCTCTGGCTACTCAAAGTGCGAAGTCCGAAAAAAGGATTATGGGCTGGCTACGGGCGCTAGAACGAGCTTGTCACCTCGACCCTGGCACTTTCTTCGACCAGGGTTGAGTTACCAGGGAAGTCCCCTTACCTTACCTTGCTTTAATTTATTTGACATGGGGACATGGAAATTTGTTAAGTGTGGGGCGGGGGATGATGTTGTATATTGTTGTATATGTATATAATTGATTTTTGTAGTTTCTTTTTTTAGGTTAACTTCGACTTGGCCCGACGATGGATACTACTCGATGGGTTTCTTGAGGGACTAAAGTCGAACAAACAAAAAAAATGATTTTGGTTTTGTAGTAGTGTATCAACTCCCCCTTGGTTTTTCTTTAAACCACAGTTCTTTTTCAAGGTTTTATTTGAACCAGGTGTAGTTAGTGTTTCATTTTTAGTTAGGAACTTATGGGTGAGAGGTAAAGTTGAAATAGGATCCCTTAACTCCATGGTGCCTTGAATATAGAGTACATTAGTCTGTCACTTAGGCTCATTGGTTGACTCTTGTGATAAGGCCTTAAAATGTGTGTTCTTAATTTGTCTTAAGTACCTTGAGCGGAGTGTGTGATGATCTAAACTGGATTGAGTCGTGTGCCATATGTGTATGAGGCTTTGTGTATTCTGTGCTAACTTTTAATGCCTAGAACTTGCCCTGTGTATTTGCAAAGCGAAATAGTAGTCTTATTTGGTCTAGGAAGTGATACATGCAATTCTTTGTTAAACCATATATATACATGTTCTTCCCACCTAATTGCTATATATCATAGCTAACCCCTTTGATCCTGTAATCCTATTTCTTTGGCAACCACATTACACGCCTTACCCAATTTTTAAATAGTCCATCTATTTGAACCTTGTCACCTCTCATAAGCACTTGAATTGTGATGAACTATGTAAAAGGTAAAGTGTGGGGTGGTTGGTTTGGCTTTTGGGTGGAACTGATGAAATAAGGAGAAAGGTGCACTATGTTGAAAAGTAATACTAAAAGCCACCTGAATTGAAAAAAACGTTGTATTGTGTGAAGAATAGTATTTGAGGGTGGTGGCTTTTGATATAATTGTGCTTAAGGAAGTATGGGGTAGTACATATTGATGTAAAGGTGGAATTGTGGTTTGACACAAGTATGAGCTTGAATGTTAAAAATATATGTATTAAAGTGCTTAGGGAGGTGTAGTCACTATTATATCTAAATGTATTCTACCTGATCTGTAGCCTACATTACATCCAAATAAAGTCCTAATTGATCCTAGATTAAATGAGCCTGATTAGTAGAGTAGTACACTAAGGGCAAGCTTATGGTGCGTTTTCTGTGGCACAAGAATGTTCTTTCTAAGGGTGAGCGAATCTTGTTTATTTGAAGTCCTTAGGGTGTGTGAATTGTATTGATTAGGAAATAAGTATCTTTTGTGGTGAGCAGGCACTTGATTCATGAAAGGGAGGTAATTCTAGACCTCTAACTTAGAGTAAGTAAGCCGATTAGGGACATCGCGCCGCTAGAGAGAGTCTACTCTTGAGGTGTGGATGTATGTAGTTGACCATTGTGAAACATTATTGGTATGATGAGTAGGGAAATTGCTTAGTGAAGTTAGGCCTATAGAGTGTGGTTTTATTGCTCGAGGACGAGCAAAGGTTTAAGTGTGGGGTGTTGATAGTAGCCTATATTATGTGATGTAGACGCCATTTATACTCTAATTTAACCGCATTTTATTGATATTTAAATTCTAAAAGATAACAAAATGCTCTAATTGAGAATTTTATGCTTTGCAGGAGCACTCCGATCTAGGAGGGAGATAAAGAGCATTTTGGAGTCAAATATGAACATACAAGGCCAATCAAACGATAGACCTGATGAAAAAGAGTAAGGAAAACAAGAAAACAATGCAGAAAATAGGTCCGCGACCGCGAAGCTGGACACGCAGTTGATCACGGAGGAAAACTGTGAAGAGGCTTAAGTCCGCAGTCGCGTCCACGGTTGAGTCCGTCGTCGCGGATGGGCTGGTAAACGCGACAAAGTGCAAATGGCTTTTGTGTAATTTCCTGAGCAATTAACCTAAACCTATAAGAGCCCAAACTCATCCAGAAGTCAGATTAGTCTTGTTTTAGACATAATTGGAGGCAAGAATAAGGGAGAGGAGATCAAACAATTCTTTAGAGTTTCTTTCTTCTTCTTTCTACTTATCATTGTGAATTATGAATCATATTATTGTTATGTTTTGCATTAGTAGGAGTAGCTAAACATTTAATCTAGGGTTGATGGAACCAATTGTTGGATGAAGTTTTAACTCTATTTTGATATAATCGAGCCATGTTTGTTCTATGATTGTTCAACTACGTTTTGTATTGCGGTTAATTGAAAGGGCCCTAGATTAATCGTGTCTAGTTGCCTTGTGTTGCTTGAGAAAGAACACTTGGTTAGATTGTTGTTGAACAACACCACTTTTGGGTAATTGAAGAGACTAATTACTTGAATTTTAAAGTGGGTTTAGAAATAACAAAGCTTTGGTGGGATAATTCTGAGTTCCATAAATTGTTAGCTAGAGTAGTTCGAAAGAATGCTTCTAGTAAATTATCGTAATTGATCGAGAGATAATTACGGTAGCCCGGAACACATAATCCTCATAGAGTATTACGGTGAGATAATAGCTAAAACGTTAAGAATTAATCCAGCAATTGGGGAAATCAATAGCCTTAGATCCTTCTACCCTTGAATTCAATTTTTTTCTTGATCATTGCTAATTTTATTGTCATTTTACATAAGCTAATAAATTCCACTGTTTATTCATAAAAATCTTGCATCCGAAAGTTGTCTGAGCTTGTCATTAGCATGACTAAAAGTTGTAGTAAATAGGTTAGTTCTCTATGGGATTCGACTCCAGACTTGTAAACCAGATTATATTTGCAACAACCGCTTAGTCCTTTTTATAAGGCATAATTGGGCATGATCAATATCCTCGTTCATTATTCGTGCTTGCAAATTTCCTACTTTGTCATTTTTGTTATCTGCATTTCTGCCATCCAGTTGGTACTATTATATGCATATTTGGTGAGGATGAGATAAATGTGCGAAGGGTGTTGCCGTGCAGTTGATTTGACATTTGAGTACCTTCCTCATGCTATAAAAGTTATGGAGTGACTATCGTGGTTATTGGTTTTAGTTCTAAGGAAAAGATTGGTCGAGATATTGGAAAAACGTTAAATTGGGATCTGTTCTAATACTCAGTTATTGCTTGCATATTCTTTTTGTGTACTCTTTTCTGTTATAACGTAGTATAGTTCTATTTCTAGTTTACGTTGCAGGTCTTATCAATGAGTATCTTTTAACTAAAAAGCCTCATCAGTACTTCGATGAGGTTAGTAAGATACTTACTGGGTATATTGGGTCGGTTGTACTCATACTTCACTTCTGCACATTGCGTGTAGATTTTGGAGTGGAGCTGCTAGTGATGTCGGGAGCTCACTTTAAAGATGTTCGTGCATTCCGGAATATAGCTACCCCTTTTCCTTGGTAGATTTAGATTTTTCTAACCTATTTATGTAATTTCAAACGGATCATGTATTTATTTTTACCAGCTTTCTAAATTTCAAATTCTTAGAAGCTCATGACTCGTACTAACACTCCTTGGGTTAATATGTAAATGTTAAGATAATTCTTCTCCATTTCCTATAAATTTCATTTGGATTGTATTGACTGTTAGTTGTCTTACCTAGCGGGGCGAGTTAGGCGCCATCACAACTAGTGATTTTCGGGTCGTGGCAGATTGGTATCAGAGCTGTAGGTTCATAGGTTGTACAAGTCACGAGCAAGTGTCTAGTAGAGTCATGCAGATTGGTATGATGTCGTCCATACCTATCTTCGAGAGGCTACATGACATATAGGATATATTTCCTATTTTTCTTTCCTTATCGTGCGATATTGGTTCAACTTGAAGCATAAACTCTTTGAATTCCTTCCACGCATTCGTATGTGCATGTGAGCGCTCAGTATCAGTTGTGCATCGATGGCTTGTGATCCCATGGATGCGGTGTGAGATGTGATTTCATTGTGCGGATGATGGGCCAGTCTGGAGGACTTGAGGCCGGGTTTTGACTGTGATTGAGCACGGGGATTTCGGTCGTGAGAGCATGTGCTTTTGGACTTATAAGTCTGATAGTGTCCCTATTTGCAGAATTTATGGCTCGATGAGTGGCTGGATGGCTATATGATGAGTATGATGTGACTGCAGGAGGTGTTCAGATGGTCTAAAGATGTTGAGAAGAGTTTGCTTGAGATGTACAAGGACTATTGGGTACTTCATTTCTGTCTTGATTTGACGTATTGGCTCGAGTTATGGGTGTGTTGAGGGATCTTTCTTGTTGTTTAATTATGGAGTGAAGTAGATTTTCATGTCTTGTTGTGAGTTCAGACTTAGGAAGATTAAGTGATTGCGTAGTATTTGTGGTTGTGGTGAAAGGGTTTAACGAGATGTCAATTAAGGCTAAGCATGTTGGTTTTAACCTGCGAGATGATCTACAGATGTGTGATGTTTTATTATGATGTTGTGTGGAGGATTTCTTGTCTACCAGTGGGTTATATTTGTGCGATTTGAGTTTGGATCAGTTGTAATAGTTGATCGGACCGTCACGAAGATGAATGTGAGAGTTGCAAATGATTAGAGGTATTAGATGGTTTGTATTACATGAGATTATGAAGGATTTAGTTGAACCTCACTGCAATACTATGGTAGTAATAGAGTATGGTTATTTTAAGTTATCAGATGTTTTATTCAATGGCTTCAGGCTAAGTGGTGAAGTTCTCTAATGATGATCGACTTGTAGGATGATTCATTGTATTAGTTTTCGGGCCGATGGATTGCGTGGTTATTTATTCGAATAGTCATATGCTAGTGGAGTGATACGCTCAAATTACACTTTTAAAATAGTGTAAAGCGGTCGAAATCAAATATAATAACCCAACAAGGTTGGGGTCGAATCCCACAGGGAATAGGTGTGAAAATGTCACTATGTTAGTGTGGTTCTTAACTCTAATCGAAATTCTATTCCGTTAGTAAACAAGAAGGTGGTGACTAATAGTTTACTATTTTAGAGAGAGAGTAGTAACAATGGAAACTAATTTAGGTTGTAATTAATATGGGTAAATTAACCAAGGTTGTGTCCCCTTTTCATGGAGTGTAATGCAAGTAGGTATTAATATGATATATTTCTAATGGGAAGTTCTTGATATGCAAATGATTCTTAAGATAACTATCCTAGATNAATAGTATTTCTTCTTTATGATTTTTCCAAATGTAAAAGAGTTGCAATAAATCCGAATCACGTCTTGCCAAATAAAACCAACTTATTCCTAAGCGATTTTATTAAACGAGGTTTAACGTCTCGAGTCTTTGGTATTTACTCTTACCACTTCTAACCCGCTTTTGCAAGCTAAAATAAAAGTATGGCATAAGTTAATATTTGCAACCATTAACAAGAAATATAAGACGAAGAGTAAACATATATCAACTAACCATTATGCATATATTCAATGGAAAATACCCAAATACATAACACCCATTTAGGGTACACAACCTCAGTGTTTAGACTTAGGTACTCATCATAAATAACCAAAAGAAACAAGTATTTAATAGTGTCATGAATGCTTACAAACCACCACTTGCTTGCTCTAATGCTTCCAAAAGTGAAGAATATTTAATGAGAGAATGTTGTTCAAAAGCTAGACAAGAATGACCCACAACACCCAAGTTAATCCTTTTATAGTGGGAAGAAAATTCGGATGAAAAACAGACAAAAACACCCCTGTCGGGGGATATGCGATCGCATTCCTGTCGCATAATAGGAATGCGATTCGCATCTTGACTTCTTCCATCGCATCTCAAAACCCTAGGTCCCAGAGATGTATCGCATTTGGGATATGCGATCCGCATTGATGATATGCGATCGCATTCATGCGTCGCATTTGCATTGTGGCTTCAGGCATCAGATAGAGATGCGATTCAAATGCGGTTCGCATTTGGGATATGCGGTCGCATATGTGGCCGCATTTCACTCCTTAATTTTGACTCAACTTTCTGTTGCGGTATGCGACCCCCAGGCTTGAAATGCGATTCGCATGTTGAAGATGCGATCGCATTTGACCATTTTCCTTCTCTTTTCTCTTCTTTTAACTTCCTTTTGCATGGTCTTGAGTGTTCACACCTTGTGTACTGCAAAATACCAAAATTCTACGATTAATAAGAGTAAATGCTCTTGAAACGAGCCCTAATCTAAGCAATATGGTATTAAATGTGCCGAAATTCTCCGGCACATCAACACCCCCAACTTAAACTCTTGCTTGTCCTCAAGCAACTACATCGACTCCATCTTGTCCTAGACTCTAACTACATGATCGGAAACAATTTGTGACCACGGGCAGTGTTTGGCGTCAGTACTACAAGCATGTATTTCATCCAATCCTCGACAGTTACCATTATCGACAGAAAATTTAATCAACTTATGAACCTTGAGCCTCACGCGTCTTGACAAGATGTTACCTTCAGCTGAGTGTGCTTATACCCTATCTCGAGAACTCACTTAATGTTAACTCCACAGCACATGTGCCCTCACCACAAGGAAAGAAGGTTCCCAATCACAATATTTACAATATTGACAGCAATGGGACTATTTACAAGACACTCACACTCACAAAAAACGTTCAGGTGTTGCAAACGATCATACCATAGGCTTGCCCTTATTTTAATTCATAGCACATTCAAAAATATTTAGTTGAGATCCCATAAGGACTTTATAAGCTTGTAACGTAGGTTTGGGGAAAGGTAGGATACACATTTGGGAAATGGCTACACCCTCCTTGAACACTACTCACATTTTTCTTCCTTTTTGCACTTTGTGTCAATTCAAACCACATAGCCTCATTTGCACTTAGTTACTAACCTAGAACCATTTTCATACCTCAATTCCTCTCTTCAAAGCTCCCATATTCTTTTTGTGCTTTTCTTTTGTATTTATTTCTTTTATTTTATTTTTTGTATTTTTTTTTGGAGCTTGAATTCAAGAGAGTACCTTCCTGGTTTCCATTTTGACACTACACCCCCAACTTAGGCTTTTTGCCTCATTCTCAATATTCAAGGAGGGACGGGTTCAAAAGAGGGATTATTTTTCAAGAGGGAAAGGCTAGTATTGAGGTGACCAAAGAAAAGGTTCAAGGTTCAAATGGGGTAACTAGTGATAACATGTAAACAATGGTGGCTTGAAAGGCTAACGGGTTTTTAATAACACAAAGAATGCCTAAGGTCATTTCTCCAACCAAACATAACTATCATTAGCATTGAAAAACCAACCGGGCAAGTTCTAGATGATGGAAGCAAACACAAGAATTATTTATACAAACACTAACACACATGGCACATGACTGTTTAGTTTTCATGGTTGTGGTTCAAGGGTTAGGGCTTGCCGCCTCAAACTTTCATTATTTACAAGTAAACTTCCACGTACACATAATGTCAAAAGGTGAGTCTCAAGTTCACAAAGTTGATTTTGTTTTGTTTTTCATTTTTTTTTTTATATATATATCGAGAGGATATGGATTATTCACAGGTATACATGCTTGAGACTAGATACCTATACTTGGCCGGTCACTATGTTTCATCCTAGCACCACAGTTCTACTATTACACCTTTGGAAAAGAACCCGGCGAAGAAAAACCAAAGGGAATTCATTACTAACTACAAGAGACTCAATCTTAATCAATAACAACAATTTGATGAAACAAAATGTCTTCATATATGAAGTATGGGTATATACATCAAGTTGTACATCGAGCTGCTAGCAAAAAGACAAATAAACAAAATACATCCAGTTTTATAGCAAGTAGCAGAAGAGTACAAAGTTATCCAAAAATAAAGACAAAAAGTAGCCACCACCCCCAACTAGAAATCATGCATTGTCCCCAATGCATAAGAATGTAAAGAGTGAGTGAGGGGCTCCCTGGGGCGCTCTAAGCGCTATGGGAATCTGTGGCATGCTGTGTGGGGGAGGGATCCTCAACCTCCACAGAAACAGGAGCAGATGACTGCTCAGGAGGAGTGATGTAAGCTACTGGCGGAGGGGGAGGCGCTGTGGACTTAGTATCCAGAGGGATGGCTGTGTGTGAACTGCTGCCCTCAGCTGCCGATGACTGGGCTGCTGCCGGGGTACCCGTGTCCTCTAAAGATCGCTGGATGGCAATCTGCAGAAGTGCCTCCTCTGATGGCTTGGTAGCTCTGGCGACTGGAATCTCAGCTACTCNCTCCTCTAACTCAGAAGCATCGGCAGAAATAGCACCTGTGGAGGGAGGAGGAACAGTAGTGGCTTCCGGGGCTGTCATCAGTGTGGAGAAATCAAACCCTAGCCCCGGCTCAGAAATATCGCCCCCCTGGTCACCTTCCTTGGGTAGGAGGGAGGAAAAATCAAACTCCATGCTCTGCAGCTTTTTGAGCTCAGACTGCAGAGTGGACACATCAGCCCGCACCTCTCGTAGGTGTCGAATCTCACCCCTCTCAACTTTCTCAACACGCGCCTCCAGCTCATGGAGGCGACCCTCCTGCACAGTCACTGACGACTGAATAGGGGTGAGGGCCTGCCGAATTAAGGATGGGAGCTCGCTCAGAAGCTTGTCGATTTTGGCATTAGCGTGCTGAGCTAGATGACCCAACTGAGAGAGAATAGGCCGTGGAATGGTGGAGGAGGCACCAACTTCGGCAGATGCTTGGGATGGAGTAGCAGAAGGTGCAGATGGAGGTAGATCAGATGTCTGAGGCTCTGAGGGATCCCCCTCTGTAGTGGGCACTAGACTGGCTGGGTGAGCTACTGTAGGCTTGGGTCCGACATCACTAATCCGGGTAATGTCAATGTCTCTGTCGGTCTTGGCCGACCTATCACAGGAAGGCATGAAAGGGACCTTGGCTTTCCGGCATAATGACGTGATCAGGTGCGGGAATGGGTAGGAGTTTTTCTTTTGCCACGCCCCGATCCCCATTTGTTGAAACACAATGTCCGCCACATCAACACTAATGCCGGACATGATACAAGCAATGAGGATGGCTTTCTCAATGCTAATGGCGGTTTCATTCCTGGAGGGGATAAGTCGATTTGACACAAAAATAAGCCAAAACCGGCCTTCCCGAGTTAGATCCTCTTTTAGTATTTTGTGGGAAGGGTTGATCCAAGCCGGGGTCCCCCGTGCAATCACCGACGCAACCCAAGCTCTTTCTCCATCACGATTAGCTAACTTTGTCTGATATTCGGCTTGGCTTGGGCTGTCGACTGAGAAATATTGGGCATGTATGGCTTCCTGACTACACGAGACCTCCACCCCCCGGACAATGACTTTCTCCGCAAAGATTTTGTTTCGCTTGTGATGGGCATTCCTGGAGGCAGCATAAGAAGCATAAAACTCTCGCACCCACGTCTCATTGTACTCTCCCAAGGGTTCATTGAAGCGATCCCAATTCCTTGCCTTGATGTTTTCCAAGATATGAGGGTATTGCTCTTGGAGGCCATTCAGACTTAGTCTCTTCTCAGGAAGGATTTGTCTAGTAGTGAGGCCTTCCCGATATATCTCCCTGGAATTGGGCAACGGGAACCTTAGCTGGTAATCATCCCCGGACTTCCGCCTCAGCTCAGCGGTCAAATTTATCGCAGGCCCAAGCTCCTCCTCATCAGACTGAGAGGAGCTTTCGACAATACGCTGGGGAGGTGCTGGTCTGGCCTGCTTGGGCGGAGGTGCGTGCCTGCTTGAACTAGGTCTTTTTGCAGCGGGTATTATGTGTTTCCGAGGCATGACTGCAAAATAGAAGGTGCGTGTAAGCAGAGAGGAGACTTAAGCATTAAACAAAATACACCATGTTGTGTAAGGAACTTGATGCTGAAGGAAATGCGATCGCATATAGGTAATGCGAACGGCATCTCCATCGCATCATGTTGTATGTTAACAAGTTATGATCATATGCGATGGCATATGTGATCGCATTCTCGGTATGCGGTTCGCATCGGAGAAATGGACAAAACAAGAAGCTCATATGCGATCGCACTTCCACCGCATAGGTGAAGATTCGATCGCATTTCAACCGCACTCAGGGTATCAGGGAAAGGGTGCACACTGCCTAAAGGTGCGACACATATGCGGTCCGCATGTGTGATATGAGATCGCATCTGCGTCGCATACTTCGTCTTCTACCAGCAGTCTAGGGTAAGCATATGCGACCCAGATGCGGACCGTATTTTCGAAATGCGATCACATTCTTTGTTGTTCGAAGCCAAGCTTTGAGATATGGTGGCTCCTTCTGCAATTTTGAGCACCTAATCTTAATTACAACATGAATCAGTACCCTAGTTGCCCCTAGTAGAATTTCAATTAGAGATTTGTCCATAAAAACCCACAATTAGCCAAGTTGACAAATATACCAATTACCTTTAGATTTGTGGGCAACAATGGAGATGCACATGAAAGGGAGAACAAGAGGGACTCACCTTTGCTGAGTTTTAGGTTGGAATTGGAATAGAGTGTGTGTGATTCCTCAAGTCCTTTGCTCGTCAGTGTTCCTTGGAAATCTTTTCTTTTTCTTTTTGAGTCTGTTCTCTCCCCGTTTTTTTGTTTTTGTTTTCTTGTGTTTAAACGAAGGTTTAAGGCGGTATTAGGAGTACATTACCTGGTGATGGATGCGGTCCCATATGCGATCGCGTATGACGAATGCGAATCTCATATCGGGCATATGGATCGCATATGATACGTCATAGTTGAGAAACATACTGTGCAGGTTTGCGGCGCATATGCGAACCGCATGTTTCAAATGAGATCGCATATGCGTCGCATATGGGCCGTCGAAGAGAAGAGTCCTAATGTTCAGGTTTGCGGCGCATATGCGAATCGCATGTTTCAAATGCGACCGCATATGCGTCGCATATGGGCCAAAAATTTCCTGTTCGGGGGTACATCACTCGGGTTGCGCTTGTTTAGCCACCTGCACTCACACACTTGTTAACTTTGCTCCGAGAGCCACAATTATGTACAGGACAGATAGTCAGTATATGAGATAATATGAGAAAAATAACAAAACAAAAAATTGTTACCACATATGGGTTGCCTCCCATGAAGCGCTTGATTTAACGTCGCGGCACGACGAAGTGAGTGTTCGTTGGGGATCAGCCCTCAGCAGGGCAAACACCGTCTTGTAGAGCTAATTGGTCTACCACATGCTTTTCACTGTCGGTACCCAAGTAGTGCTTGATGCGTTGGCCATTTACCTTGAACGTACCGAGTCCGTCCTCAGTTGCTAATTCCACGGCACCAAAGGGAGAGACACTTACCACTGTGAAAGGGCCAGACCACTTAGACTTG
>ML278647.1:0-27096 GCA_005239495.1 Nicotiana undulata
TATATATATATAAAGTATTAACCTTTTTTTTTAAACGGATTAATAAATAAGATAAGGGTTGAATCCTAGTTAAATTTAATGACGACTAGATCTGGAAGTTTGATATGTAAGTAAAATTGAATTATGCCCAACAATATTAAATATAAGTCAATCGTTTACAATGATTATCAATGAATGTTCTAAAAGGTGGACAGAATAAATGCATGCAATGACAATAAATGTAATAAAGAGGAATGTATCACCCAAACATTGAATGACTTGGGCGAATCTTCTCCCTATCAGCAACATGGATTATGTAGAATGTAAATGAACAAAGGACTCTTGGATCTTATGAACGAAAAGGTATATTAGAACAACAGGATCAGTAAAAAGACAAGCTTTGTATATTCTTTGTAGTCAACTTTACAAGTGTATTCTTCTCAGAAGGTTCAAGATCCCTTTTTGTTCTTTTTCTCTTCCTATTTATAGGGGACATTCTTTGTAAACCCTAAAAAAGTACAACCAAAGGAATATTCAAATGAAATATTCCCTTTCCCTACCCTAAACTCATCTTATCGTTGCTTTCTTATAATCTCTTCTCGACCTCGGCGTTGGCTCTCCTGAAGAAGACTCTTCGTCACTAAACTATGATCGGCTTAGACTTCAACCCCGACCAATAAGGCTATCAAGTCCAATCCAAATTTCTACCAATACAGTTAGTCCCTCCGCTTATTGAGGTCGTGATCTTCAACGTCCTTGATGAGCGGACTACGCCTGTGCTCGTTCTGAGAAAAAATTGGTCGTGAAGGTTGGATCGGATCGGCCGAAGTCGGGCTGATGGTTGCCAGCAAGGCTGCGGTTGGTGTAGGTATTGTTTGATGATGTCATCGTCATGCGCGCCATCATTACGCATCTTCCCAATGCAGATTCATTGACGGTTTTTGGCCTCGATTCTGACGCCACCCAACCCTATAAATAGAGAGGAGGGATTTCTCAATCGAAACTTTCACTATTTCTTTCTTCTTAAGCATACATTCTCTCTATGATCTTCTCCTCTATTTCTTGCAGTTTCTTCATCTTCGATTTCTGGTTTCTTTCCCCGTCACTAGCCCCTTTCTCTTATCTCGTTGTATACACATTACATTGTCAGTATGTCAACTTCCCCTCACATCCATGGTGAAGTTTTCGATGCCACTCCTTTATCGGTGGCCATTCCTCCCGTCGGTGAGGAGCCCATGGTCGAAGGGGATGACAGTTTCCCTACCGTAGAGGAGGTGGTTCCCAAAAATCCTACGGTCAGAAATGATTTTCCTGAAGAACCTGCTCCTGCTCCTTCTCCTAAGCTTTCTGAGACGGGGCCAGATGAAATAGCTGACCTGCGATCTAAATATCGCATGACCTGGGGGGGATATAATTCAGGTCCATCGGCCAGGGTTCTGTGCTTTTTATGCTTATCCCTTCGTGATTGGCTATTTACGTCCTCTCCCTCGGTTAGCAGAGGAGTTCTGCCGATTTTACGGCGTTTTCCCACCACAGCTCTCCCCGTACTTATATAAGGTTTTCCTGATGCTGGATAAGTACGCAAAATTGGCCAGTTGTGAGGTCGACATCTGCCATTTGTTGCACATGTTCTCACCTACCTTTTTTTAGAGGCACTCTGATGCATATATGGCATCGTGGAACAAAGGGATTGGTGGTCGGGATGGATGATAAAGCAAGTCGACTATTTTGGCGCATATATTTCTTCGTCAGAACCAATCATCTAGTGGTGGACCCGACTGGGTTTCCTGAGAGGTGGAATTATGGTTGTAAGTATCTCCTCGTACCATTTTCTATTCTTTCTTCATTTTTTCTTTTCTTTTCGGTCTTTGACCCCCTTACGGTTTCCTTGTTTTCAGCGGTGAGGCGTTCTCCTTCCCTTATCTTGGACATTGATAATTGGGTGACTCGTGTGTTTCCCCACACCGTGGGAATTCGCGATTAGGTGTCCTTCCATAAGCGCCATAGGTCTAGGACCTCGTCTCCTAAGTATTCCTACTCTCCGTCTTAGCTTTGTCCTTTATCGTTCTCTGGCTTGACATTCCGTTGGTGTTAGGTCGGCGGGTTTCTAAAAAGACGAAGTATCCCGCTCTTGCCTTTTGCCAGAAGGTGACCTCGGCTGCAATGGAGTTCGCTCTAGTCGAGTCTGTACAAGATCAGGCTTAAGATCCACCAGTAAGGGATCCTACCTCTCTAGTTGTTTCCGTCCCAGACGAGGTTTCTTCTCAACAAATTTTTCTTCTTGCCGACGAGTCATCTCGTGGCGAGGAACCATCGTTGAGTAAGAGGCGGAGGGTATAAATAGGGACGACCGTTGCTGATGAAGGATCGGAGAGAGTCATGGCTCTTAAGGCGAGGTCGGGGTTGTTTCCAGCCGCGGAGGCGGCTATTGCGACAGGTGTCGTCACAGAGAATAGATCCTATAGGATTGAGGGGGTTCATAGTGGCGAAGAGCTCGTGAGGGTTGTTGAAGGTGGATCCTCATCGGCGGTCGTAAGAGGTGGTGAGGTCCCTGCATGGGACGTCGACTCCGGATCTGACATTGAAGATGAGGAGGTACGGACATTCACTGAGAGGATACTCGTGTGGAGATAAGAACGGAAGGTCCTAATCGGCACATAGTCATTCCTGTGAATTACAACCTCTTGGTCGACTAAGAGCGAGTGGCGTCCTCTTTCACTTCATTGTGTGCGGAGGCGGAGAATAGGACGTTACAGACGCGGAATGATACTGTACTATCTCAAGGCATATCGGTCATGGCTTTGTGGGTGAGTTCTCATTTCTTTTCTTATGAGTTTTATATGCGTTTCGTAGGTATCACTTTACTTTGGCTGACTTGCCTTCTTTTGCACGCCAGACTCTCATCCTGGAGATTGAGCGCAACCAACGAGAGGATGGATGGCATCCAAGTATAGAGAGTACCGTAAAAAGTATTGGAAAATGGTCACGAGTGTTGGTGAGGATGGCCAGTTGCGGGAGTTGCGTGATGAGATTAAGAGGAAGGACGAAGAACTGAAGTAGAAGGATAAAGAGCTCATAAAAGCTATTGGTCGATGCATCGTGTTGGAGGAGACGTTGAGGTCCAAGGAGGAGGATCTTGAGCTGAGTAAGGGGGTAATGGCCGAGAATGTAGATCTTTAGGAAAAAGTGGTGTCCTTGAAGGTCGAGATCGAGCGAAGCGAGGCTAGGGCTGCCGACTTGAGGGCAGAATTGAGCGCTAGGGTCATAGAGCTAAATTTAGCCGACAAGACCAGGATGGCCGCAGTGGCGGAGACGGTAGCTTTAACGGGAAGTCTGCGTGTTTGTAGGTCTGAGCGGGCCAATAAGGAGAAGACATCAACTATTAAGGTGGCGAGGTCGGAGGAGCATGTTAGGAAGTTGGAGGGGGAGTTATCTGGGTTAATTGATCGGATCGTCCTCCTGAAGGTCGAGAAGGAACAACTGGCTTGACCATCTACTTCTAAAGTTGTCGCCGATCTGAATGTATCACGGGAGTTGTACGAGATGTGGGTTCATGCTGAGGCCCAACTCGATGTGTACAAGTCTTTGAGGGCTGCCAAGAAGGTTTCCGAGGAAGAGCTTGCAGGCGTTCGTGTCAAGGCACGAGCAGCTAGTGAAAGTTGTGGTTATGATCCTGATACGCCTGGCGGGGATGATGATGATGACACCGTAGATGGGCTTGCCTCTGATCCTTGGTACAATGAAGAGTATGCTGACGAGGATAATGCAACATAAAGCCTTTGTACTTAATTTTTGGTTGTTCGCTATTTTTGTGAGGGCGTACTCGATCCCTTTGTAAAAATCAAGTAATGTAATCCAATCAATTTAAATGGAACGGTTACCTTTTTGCTATGTGTTTTCGAATTCATGCTCTCTTGTTTTTTTTGTATGATGTTGCTTTCGGGATGCTGAGTGTAGACTGATTTGAGGTCGAGGTTTGGTTGAGCGTAGAGTATTTCGAGCTTCGCTGAATGTGAAGTAATTCGAGCGAGGTCGAATGCGAAGTAATTCGAGCGAGGTCGAATGTAAAGTGATTCAAGCGAGGTTGAATATAAAGTGATTCGAGCGAGGTTGAATATAAAGTGATTCAAGCGAGGTCGAATGTGAAGTGATTCGAGCGAGTTCGAATGTAAAGTGATTCGAGCGAGATCGAATGTAAAGTGATTCTAGCGAGGTCGAATGTAAAGTGTAGAATGTAGGGTGATTTGGAGTTGTGTGAAAATGTTGCATGCTGCTTTGTTTATTCATTTCATTGGAGAATATTACATTTGTTTGTTCAATACATACATTTGAGAAGTTCCCGTCTACCTAGTCCCTTCATCGTTCTGCCTGGAGTAGTCGATAGGTGGAGCGATGAATCACATACTTGAACTTCGAGACGTCCCCTTCATCGCCTCATTAAAAACCTCATCGGTAAAACCCAACTAGGGATAAAACCCGAGTGAGGGAAAAAGAGTACGACTTGGAGGATGTTTGTTTTCAGAAGTTGAAGTATTTGAGGTGAGCGATGTTCAGATTTTTTGGTAGTAGCTTTCCCTCCATTATTTCTAGTTGGAATGATCCTTTGTTAGTTGTTGTTGTGATCTTGTACGGTCCGTCCCAGTTGGTTCCTAGTTTTCCTTCTCTTGGATATTTGCTTGCTTGTGTTTTGTCCTTGAGTACGTAGTCCCCGATTTTGAGTGGTCTCACTTTTGCCTTTTTGTTGTAATACCGTTCTGCTTGCTGTTTTTGGGCTATCATTCTTATGTAGGCCATATCTCTCCGCTCCTCTACTTCATCAAGGTTTTGCTTTTTGTTCTCAGCGTTGCTTGGTCCGCTCTCATTGGAGTATCTAAGGCTTGGCTCCTCGACCTCGATCGGTATTAGTGCATCAGTCCCATAGACCAATGAGTATGGCGTTTCTCCTGTGCTAAGTTTTGGCATGGTGCGGTATGCCCATAGCACTTCTGGTAGTAGTTCTGGCCCCAGTCCATTGCCGTCTTCGAGTTTCTTCTTCATGATGTTTAATATTATTTTATTGGAGGATTCGGCTTGGTCGTTTCCTGCAGGATGATATGGTGTGGAGCGTATTCGCTTGATGTGCCATTTTTCAAAAAGTTTGTGGTCTTCTTCTCGGTGAACTGTGGTCCGTTATCACATTTGATCTCCTTGGGAATGCCGAAGAGACATATAATGTTCCTTCATAAGAATGTGATGACTTCCTGTTCATGTATTTGAGGGAACGCACCTGCTTCTACCCATTCGAAAAAGTAGTCAGTTATAACCAAAAGGAAACGTACATAACCTCGTCCTTCTAGAAGTGGTCCCACGATGTCCATTCCCTAGTTGATGAACAGACATGGCGATGTGACTGAGTGGAGGTGCTCGCGCGCTTGGTGTATCATGGGATCGTATTTCTGGCATTGCTCGCATTTTTTGACGAAGTCGGCGGCTTCTTACTTCATGGTGGGCCAATAATAGCCTACTCTTATGAGGCATCTGACGAGGGATCGGTTACAGGTGTGGGCACCGCAATGGCCTTCGTCTACTTCCTTAAGGACGCGTATCGTTTGGTTTGGTCCTATGGCATTTTGCCAAGGGACCGCCGAACGTTCTTTTATACAAGTCGTTGTCGATGATGTTATACCTGGCCTCCTGCATTCGAAGCTTTTTAGCTTCTTTTTTGTCTAATGGGACTTTTCCCTCCTGCAAATACGTTATAAAACGGTTGTGCCAATCCCAAGTTAGGTTTACAGAGTGTACCTCAAGTTGGTCTATTGACGAGTGGAGGAGGGTGACCACGTTTTCCCTTCCGCTTATATTTTTGGTTAATGCTGCTAACTTGGGGAAGCCGTCTGCCTCAGCATTCTGAGCTCGAGGTATTTTATCGAGTTGGCATTTGTCGAATTCTTGTAGTAGTTTATGAATTTTTTCCTGATGCTTTTGTAGTCTCTGTTCCTTGATTTGGAAGGTCCTTGTGACTTGGTTGACGACGAGTTGCGAGTCGCATCGAAGGACGACTCGTCATGCTCTATACTTGAGAGTTAGCTTTAGTCCTACAATTACGGCCTCGTACTCGGCCTCGTTGTTAGTCATATCGGGGCACCGTATGGACTGGCGGATGACCTCGCCTGTTGGAACCTAGAGTATGAGTCCTAGTCCGTAGTCCCAATTTAAATATGCAATGCAGTACAGGAGGAAAGCTCCCGTAATACATCCGTAGTACCAATTTAAATATGCAACGCAGTACAAAGGGAAAGCTCCCGGAATCGCGACGTTGAATTTTCTTCTTATTTTTCGTAGTGGTGGATAGAATGGACCTACGTTCAATTTGTGTGTGGCAATGTCTTTCGGGATACCTGGCATATCTGCATGGGAGAAAGCAAGATCTGCATTATCAGTTAAAAATTTATGAAATTTACATAGTTCGGAGAGTTTATGGCCGATGTAAGCCTTTTTGCTGAGGTCATTTTTATCTATTTGGACGGGGTCGAGGTATTCTACTGTTGACCCCGTGGCCTCCACGATGTCGGGGTCCTTGATGACATCTCTTTGTTCGTCGGGTTCGGGCCCCGACTTTGGTAATTGCTATGCTTTCGAGCTTGTTCCTTTTAACTGTTGAGTGTATGTACAGTCTTAGGCGATGCGATAGAATTCTTGGGTCGTGCGTTGTTCGACTCGAATGTTGAATATCCCCTACGAAGTAGGGAAATTGAATACTTGATATAAGCTGGATGGGATCGCTCTCATGGCGTGTATCCAAGGTCGCCTTATGATGGCGTTGTAGGTTGTATCCTGGTTCATGATAGGGAATGTTGTCTCTAGTATGACGCCTCCGGCTAGGACATGTAGTGTTATTTCTCCTGAGGTTCGCTCAACTGCATTTTTAAAACTTGTCAGTGTTATGCAGCATGGTACTATCTTGTCCTCGAGTCTCATTTGTGCGAGAACTCAGGGGTGGATAATACACGCGCTGCTTCCATCGTCTACCATTATTCTTTTTACATCAGTATCTAGAATTCGTAAGGTAATGACAAGAGCATCAAAGTGAGGAAATGTCAAACCGTGGGTATCTGACTTATCGAAGATGATACTGTCTTCGAGGTCATCATATAGTTGATGGGTGATCGACCGCTTCAGTTTATGCATGGTGATGAACTTCACGTGATTGATTGTGGCTTCGTCACCTCCGCCGATGATCATTTGGATGGTGCGGGCGGGGGAGGGTGGATTTGGAGGACCTTGGTGTTCTCGTCCGCGGCCGAAGTTGGCTCTTCCTCGATCGCTCATCAGCTCCTTTAGGTGTCCGTGGTTGAGCATGTTCACCGCTTCTTCTCACAAAGCTATACAGTCTTGTGACCTCGCTCCTGGTGGAATGCTCAAAGGGCGTTCGACTTTCTAGTGCTTGGGTCAGACTTCATCTTTTGCGGCCACTTTACCTTCGGGTCGAGCTTCTCCAGCGTGTACACTATTTTGAAGGGGAAACACAAAAATTGTGAGTGGATAAGAGTGGGGGCATAACTCTTTCGTTCCGTTGAGTCCCAGTATTTGTCCTGGACGACCCTTCTGTATGGCGAGGAGATGGTGGGATAGCCTCTCTGACGTATGGTTGGTGCCTATCCTGGTTGGGACGTGGACCTGAGTGATCTCTTCGTCCATCACTGAGGTGGTCTCTCCTCGACTCTGTTTGGACTTATTTTAGCCGTTGGATTGGGCCGTTGAGGTCATCCTCATTTGATCTTACCTCGGCGCAATAAGCGTTGTGAATTTCTTCCCAAGTGTTGGGAGGATATTTCATGAGTCTGCTCAACAATGTTTTGGTCGCCCTCGACCCATTTCTGCTTAACCCATTTTGGAAGGTCGCCACTGCCATCCCTTATGATACATTTGGCAAGCTCATTCTAACTCTGTTGAATCGGACGAGGAAGTCCTTGAGTCACTTGCCAGGCGATTGCCTAACGACGAATATATCATTCACTCTAGCCTCCGCCTTCGTAGCCCCAACATGGGTAGTTACAAACTTGTCGGCCATTTCCTTGAACGTTGTTATTGATCGTGCTGGTAACTGTGAATACCATGTTAAGGCTCTCCCTGTTAGGGTTTCGCCGAACTTCTTCAGCAATACTCACAGTATCTGCTCCCTTGAGAGGTCGTTGCCTTTCACTGCTATGACGTAGTGTACGATATGATCTTCAGGGTCTGTGGTGTCATCATATATTTTCATATATGGCATCATTTTGAAAGTCTTGGGTATGGCATGCAGGGACGCCTCTTCGTGGTATGGTTGGTCGACGAACCGGCCGACATCCCATTTTGGTAGGAGTTTCGGGGCGCCCGGTATCTTATCGACTCTTTCTTGGTGCTCCCTCATCTGGTCGCGGAGGGCTTTGTTCTCATTTTCCGTTTCTTGAATCTTCTTCAGGATGGTTGCAGTGCGTCGTTGCCCGCAACAACAGTAGTGTGAGTGTTACCTGTTAGGTGGAGAGCGGGTTGTTCGCCGACTGATGTTGTAGCATTTGCTGGTACGACGTTCTGACTCGCCCCTTGAATGGGTTTGTTGAGGATGTTACTTAGCGTATTTGTCAGCCACGTCTCCAGTAGTTTTTTCACTATTGGTGGTGCTTCTTCCGTTGTGGACGTGAAAACTCCCCTTTTGTGTGAAACAATTACACTCCCATGAGGGGAAGGTGAGCCACTTTACTCTGGCGTAACGCTTGGCGTTACGTTTTGATCGCCCTCTCCATCAATTTCGTTGATGGTGTCCATGAGGTTGGCAGTGACATCGACTAAGATGATTGTTGTGTGTGTGAGTGTGTTTTCTAGATCTAGAAGAAACTAAAAAATTTAACTAGAAAGTCCCTATAGACGGCGCCAAATTATTTTGTCAAAAAAAGTATTAACCTTTTCTTTAAACGAATTAACAAATAAGATAAGGGGTGAATCCTAGTTAAATTTAACGACCACTAGATCTGGAAGTTTGATATGTACGTAAGATTGAATTATGCCCAGCAATATTAAATATAAGCCAATCGTGTACAATGATTATCAATGAATGTTCTAAAAGGTGTATAGAATAAATGTATGGAATGACAATAAATGTAATAAAGAGGAATGTATCACCCAAACATTGAATGACTTGGGAAAATCTTCTCTTGTCAGCAATGTGGATAATGTAGAATGTAAATGAACACAGGACTCTTGGATCTTGTGAACGAAAAGGTATATTAGAACAATAGAATCAGTGAAAAAGACAAGCTTTGTATATTCTTCGTAGTCAACTTTACAATTGTGTTCTTCTCAGAAGGTTCAAGATCCCTTTTTGTTCTTTTTCTCTTCCTATTTATAGGGGATATTCTTTAGAAATCCTAAAAAAGTACAATCAAAGGAATATTCAAATGGAATATTCCCTATTGCTGCCCTAAACTTATCTTACCGTTGCTTTCTTATAATCTCTACTCAACCTCGGCGTTGGCTCTCCTGAAGGGGACTCTTCGTCACAAAACTGTGATCGGCTTAGACTTCAACCACGACCAATAAGGTTATCAAGTCCAATCCAAATTTCGATCAATACAATATATATACACGTTATATATAAATATTATATAATGTTTATATACTTTTCGACTAATAAGTATAAATAATTTTTGGCACGGACTAAAAATAATAATGCCCCTTATTGAATTGTCACGTAAAATCAATCGGACCAGTGTGAGCCCACCATAATCAAAAGATAAAATATTATTCGTGTGAGAGTTTATAAGAGAAAAAAGGTAGGAAAACCGTTATGTGACAAATGACGATTTCTTAGTTTGTAAGGAAGGGGAAGTGGCTTCCAATAAAATATGTACACATGGATATAAATTTGCCACGTGGCAATACATTAACTATAACACACAATTATTGAAAGTGTCCAAATTAAAGTGTCAAGTCAGCTCATTGGAAAAAAGATACTATAGCAAAGTAGCCAAATAATGGAACAAAAATCTAGTACTAAGTGCAGTATCAATATAACGGGATGTTAATTATTCCCAACAAACGGATAAGCATACCGATAATAATCTCGAAATAAATTTTTTAATTATATTTATTTAATTGGTTATAAATATTAACTAATCTCTAAAACTAAAATAGTAAAATTAGTTATCCAATATTTTACATAGCATTGGTAAAAGTCACATCCAATATTATCTTAACCAGTCACAGTTTCTTCTGTTCTAAATTTTTTAGATAAATAGATTATTCTTTGTCTAATCCATGTCCACCTGTGCAATGCTGGCAAGATTCGAGGACATAGCCTATGCATCAAGTGGTCATTTAGTACAAAACATTATTATTATTATTATTATTATTATTGTAGGATAATCCATATAGGATAAGAGTTTCTCACCTTTTTAATTATGTGTTTCTTAATTTAAATTAAATGAGAGCAAACATTAGGGTCCCTCACTTATGTGTCTGATTAGAATTTAGAACCAAGAATAATTCCTTATCCATATAATCGAGTTGAAGATGCTACACCATATTCGAAATAATTATCCACTTGTACCAAATAGTATAACAGAGGCACTGGAATAGGATACTGTTACATACCAAAAGCACTATCATTATTTTAGAAATAACCGACTCTTTAGTACCTTTATAATATGTTTGAAAAGTCATCTAGAAATTAAATTTGAGTGTAATTACACAATTTTATAATTTGGTGTAATAAGAGGAATTTAGTTACACTGTCCAATCTCAAGGGGATAAGAATTGGTGTTATAATTACAAAGTTGCTTTTTAGTTTCGTTTTTATTTTCTTTATAACTTCTTATTTCTATTACTTTACTTTTTACATTTTAATTTCTTTTGAAATTTTAAGATATATTTTTCTTTGTATTTATAAATATTAATTTATTTGATCAAACATATATTGTTCGTACAAAATGTATGTTTTTAGTAAAGTATCTAAACTAACAATTATTAATTAGAATGATTTTAACTTATTATCATGACCCTACAACTACGATGGACTCCTTCAACTTTAATTACAGATTTCAAAATTTTCGAATTCTAAAAACAAAACTCTTGGTAATAAGCATTTGTACATTCTTAGTGAGCTTTCGGCTCGAAGCCAAATTAGTTAAGCCAACAAGTTTATACTTTATAATATGCTAAAAGCAACCAAGAAAATAATGAAGAAAAGAGAATATATACTTCTATAGCCTATATATACTCCAACGTTGCCTCTAAAATCCCCACAATTTCAAAGCAAACATAAAAAATATAAGGACCAAAGGAGGAGGAATCACTCCCTCACCCACCTATAACTTGCTTTGCTTTCTTCAACTTCTTTCCACACTTTTTTCTTTGAATAAAACATTGCAACAAACAAAAAATCCACCAAACACCTCTTATCTTTCACTTGAAACCAATTTTTATTAGGAAAGTGAAAAAACAAAAACATGGAATCCTTAAATTTCCACAACATCAAAATGGAGAAAGCAAACGCTATACTGAGGTACAAAAAGCGTCAAAGAATGACAACTTTGTTTCGATTCATCGAATTCTGCATATTTTTCGTCATAATCTCAAGATTTTCCACACAATTGCCACTCACTTTCAAGCTCTCGACCGAGTATTTCAAGGGACTTGGTGTCACTCTCATTAGTCCTCGATTCGTCTTCGTTCTTGGAAACGTGATTGTTATCATCCTCTTCTTGAAATCAGGACAGTCATCTGCTAAAGATGGTTTGACAAACAACGTTAAAATCGACTTGTACGATGAGTACAAGCAAAAATGTTCAATGAACAAAGAGACTTATTGTGAACAGAGCAAGAAACAGAGCATTTTGGTACAAGATACTTGTTGTGAACAGAGCAAGAAACAGAGGAAACAGAGCATTTTGGTACAAGATACTTGTTGTGAACAGAGCAAAAAACAGAGCAAACAGAGCATTTTGATAAAAGAGGCTTATTGTGAACAGAACATAAAACAGAGGAAACAGAGCATTTTGGTACAAGATGCTTGTTGTGAACAGAGCAAACAGAGCATTTTGATGCAAGAGGCTTGTTGTGAACAGAACAACAAACAGAGGAAACAGAATATTTTGGTGGAAAGACAAGTTGTAAAGAAAATTCATCGTAGCCATTCGGACAACTCTATAAGTTTGTCCCAAGATGAGAAAAAACCTAGAAGAGAATTGATCCGGTCTACTACAGTAGGATGTCGGAAAGTTATAAACACCGACAGTGTAAAACCAACAATGATGATAACAACTACCTCGTATCCAGAGGACGAGATGAGCGGTGACGAATTCAGGAAAACTGTTGAGAATTTCATTGCAAGACAACAGAGATTATTGAGGGAAGAAGAGTTTGCAGCTGTTGGTTCTTATGAATCATAGCTTGCTATTAGTTCATGTTCAAAGTTTCATGCACTAGTTTTTGCTCTCTCCCTTTGTAAACTCATTTTTTTTTTTTAATCTTGTTATGTTTTTAAGAAAAGCATATACATAGTACACCTAGTTCTTAGGCCTTCCTCCATAATGTTGGCTTGTTACAATAGATCTGTACAGTAATATGTAATGATGAAAGCCATGGGAGGTTTTTGCAAATGTTACTTTGCCTAAGATCTTTGTTATTTTCTCTCATAAACTTACTTTTTGCTGCATATATTGCCATTTTCCCTTCTGTTATTCCTTTCTCACCAATCTTAGAACTAAAAGGCTTAGTTTGACTCTATTATTAGTGAACAAAAATAGTCATGGATTAAAATTTTAGTATCGCACTATTCCTTGTTTGGTTACTAATTTTGAGATAAGTTAATTCGCGATTAAAAATAGTACCGGTATAACTTATACCTGCCAGATGATGGAATAGTAATTCTATGATAAGTTATCACATGATAAATCAGTAAAATTGACAATCTGAGGACTAATATAACATACTTCCTCTGTTCCAATTTATGTGAACCTGTTTGGCTCGGCACAGAGTTTAAGAGAAATGAAGACTTTTAAAATTTGTGGTCCTAAACAAGTCACAAAGGAGTCCACAATATTTGTGTGGCTATAAAAACTTTTCATTTAGTGTAGAATTGGAATTTTAAGCTAAATTATTGCCAAATTTAGAAAGGAATAACTCTTCTTGGAACAGACCAATAAGGAAATAGGTTCACATAAACTGGAACGGTGAGAGTACCAAACAATGTAAGAAATAATACTAGGATAACTAATGAAATTTTTACCTCCTATAGCAAAGGTATATTCCCTATTTATTATAAATCAAAATCATTCTAAAATATTATGTTTTATAACTACCTTTTATATTTTATAGCAAAATAAGTATTGTATACACTACCATTGAGGCACAAAATAAGGCATGAAATATGTTATTTATGTTTTCCATCTCTCTTAGACAATCGGACATACTTATTTTTTAAGGTGATTGTCATTACTGTATTCATGAATACATGACACGAATACATGTAAATACATGCCTGGACTGCCCTGATTTTAGGCGTTTTTTACTTTCATGAATACAACAACGCGAATACAAGTGAATACATGCGCGTACAACTGGACTGCCCTGATATTAGACGTTTTTTGCTGATGTATTCATGAATACATGGCGTGAATACATGTGCGTACAACTGGACTGCTGTCACGATCCCAAATCCTAACCGACCGTGATGGCGCCTATCGTGGAACTAGGCTAGCCACTATCACATAATTGCACATTTATTTTAACATAAATTCCCAAAACTCCATAATAATATTATAAAATCTACTAAGTCAATAATAAACATAATGAAATCCACAACCTAACTATTCCCTGGAACCGGAGTCAATGATCATGAGCATCTAAAATATAAAACTAACTCTACAAATGTCATAAACTATGTCTAGGAACAAAATACTAATGCTAATAGAGGAAGGGAAATGAAGAAGCTGCGGACGCTGGACAGCTACCTCGAAATCCCGTACAGCTGCTAATAACGAACAAAGGTGGCTACTGCTCTGCACCAGTACCTGGATCTGCACACAGAGGTGCAGGGAGTAATGGTGAGTACGCCAACTCAGTGATAATGAAAATAAATCAAGTGTGAAGCATACGAAACACACAGCATAATTACACCAATTCACAACAGTAAAACACAGTGTCTGAGTGAAATACATATTTAATACATGAGTGTGAAAAGCCATTTTTAGATAAAATCCTTTGAACAAATATATTTTCAATTTCTTATCAGTAAAACTCCCAAAATTTATCAGTAAAGAAGACTGAAATGAATCATAATCAAGCTCAGTAAAATATCATATAATTCCGCCCCTCGGGCCATATCCACACTCATATTTCATCACTCAGCACCTCACAGTCCCTCATATCTCCCAATCACTCGTCACTCGACACTCGCACTCGCACTCAGTAGGTACCTGCGCTCACCAGGGATGTACAGATTCCGAAGGGGCTCCTTCAACCCAAGCGCTATAAATAAGCCAAGTCATGGCATCAATCACTCTCAGGCACTCGGCCTCTCTCATATCATAACATCCTCACAATATAGGCTCTCCGCCTCACTCAGTCAGACACTCTCAATATGCCACTCGGGCCATAAGTATACAGGGTTCTCGACCTAAAAATCAGTATTTCAATTTTCAAGAATTAGTATTAACATACTCTGAGTGTCAAACAATTATCAAGAAAGACAGAGTAAAAAATCATAACATATCAAGTGAGGAATATCAATAAAAATAGCCCCCAAGGGGTTAAACAGATCGGCACTAGGCCCCAAACATGGCATACAACCCAAATATATCAAATCATGGTAATACTGCTAAACATATGCTTTGAAAGCGGTTTCGCAACTCGATAGTTGTCTAAAAAGGAATATATTTCTAAATTCCCAATTTGTGCACTCCACAACCGTGAAAGGGTGCAAAGTCCGGGGTTTCATACCCTCAGGACAGGATTTAAAGACATTACTTACCTCAAACTAGCCCGAAAGCTTCTCCGCAACGCGTTTGCCCCTCGAATCAACTTCTGAATGCTCCAACTCTATCAAGTTCATATTTTTATCATCAAATTATGCTAAAGGAATGAATTCCAATTGAAAAATATCGATTTTAAGCACGAAACTCGAAATTAGTCAAAACCCGACCCTCGGGACCGCGTCCCGGAACTCGACAAACTTCATACCAAAATGTTATTCATCATCTCACGAGTCCGTACATATAAAGAACTCAAAGATCGGAGTTCGTTTGACCCCTCAAGTCATCCCTAAAAAGTCTCATAATCTCAAGCCCTAACTCCACCTTTTTCTACTGATTTTCATGAATTAGACACTGATATTTTGATCCTTAATCACATATAATCGAGTTTTAGGGTCCAAAATTCTTACCTCAATGAAGAACAATGATTTTCTCTCTTAAAAATCGCATCAAAAGCTTCTTCCCGTTCAAAAATGATGGATAAGTGGGTTATGGTAGCGGAGGGTTTTAATTTATACTTCCCAGGTTCAGACACTGTGCGATCGCGGCTCCAAGAGTGCGTTCGCAAAGCACTGCCAAGTCCTGCCCTACGTGATCGCGTAGCTACACCCCCGCTCGCACAGAACAATCAGTCAACCCCTCCCCATGCGCCAAGACACTATGCGATCGCGGCCAGCCATACGCGACCACACTGGCTTCCTCACTCCTCTCTCTGCGATCGCGACCTTGTACATGCGGTCGCATAGAGTAATTTTCGAGGCCTCACCAACTAACCTGTGCAATCGCATACATCACCCCGCGATCGCATAGAAGAATTTCACACCTGCAACACACCAGCAAAACAACTATTTTTCTAAGTCCAAAAGTGCCCGTTAACCCCCCGAAATCAATCTCGAGCCTCTCGGGACACCAACCAAATTTACCAACACATCATAAATGATCGTTCAAACTTAGTTGCACTCCCGGAACACCAAAAATAACATCAAAACACCTAAATCGCGTCGGATTCAAGCCTAAGAACTTTGAAATTTCTAAATTCCACCACTGATGCTGAAACTATCCGAAACAACCCCGATAACCTATTTTTCATTGCCGACCGGAAATTGCCAAAGATTAACTTTCGCCAATTCAAGTCTAATTCTACATCGGGCATCAGAAAAATATTCCGAACACACTCCTAAGTCCCAAATCACCAAATGAAGCTATCCAAGCCATAAAATCCGCATTCCGGAGTCGTTTACCAATAAGTCAACTCTTAGTTGACTTTTTCAACTATAAGGTTATTTCTGGAGACTAAGTGTCTCAATTCCTACTACAACCATTCCGAACCCGAGCCAACCAACTTCAACACATCCTAAACAGTATAACCAACCTATGACAAAGCAATAACAACAAATATAATGCAGACTCTACGTAACGACCGACCGGGTCATTATAACTGCCCCTGATTTTAGGCGCTATTTAATGTTGTATATGAATACAGCAGCGCGAATATATGTGAATACATGCACGTACAACTGTTCTGCATTGATTTTAGGTGTTTTTTGTTGTTGTATTCATGAATACATGACGCGAATACATGTGAATACATGCACGTACAATTGGACTACCCTGCTTTTTAAGCATTTTTTGTTGTTGTATTCATGAATACAACAACGCGAATACTCCACCGTAACAACTGAATAATAGCTATAATAATTAATTATGTATATGGTAGCTATAGGAAGTTAATAGTCACTAAACAATAATGGTTTCTGAAAATTCCTCGTAACTAATCTAAGCATAACTAATCCCGGGATAACTATTCAAACATAATTTGTCTTCAAATCATATCGTTTAATTCGCAAATAAAATTATATTGGGATTATAATATAGAAATTATATCCCTAGATTAGTTAGTACTTCTGATCTGTTTGGTTTACTGCACTATTTTTGGGATATGTTGTACATTATATGATCTGAAGCATGTGTTCAATTTTAAATTGGATGAACTTTCGTGTTCAATTTCAACCTTAATCTTCTTAATTATTGTGAAAAAGGGATAATTTTATCATTTATCATGTTTTATCTTGATATAACTAATCCTGGATTATTATCCCACGTTTGAATGTGCTATAAAAAATATACTACTTAGAAAAATATTACTTATAACAAAAATAGAAATGTAACAAAACGAAGCACTAAATAATATTGAATCTGATACTGTAATTATTTTCATAATAATCCCGGTCACCAAATGATGCCCTTAAAGTTGATTATACAATAGTTGGTTTTGGATATAATATCCAAAAGAAAATTACTCAAATAAAAGATATTATTTTTAAAGAGAATCCGATAAAGTGAGTTAATAAATTAATTTCCAAGAATATATTTGAAAAAGATTAGACATATAACATGTGGAAATATGCGCAAAGGGAGTATAGTATGTCCAGTCATTTTCATGCATTCAAATATATATGGACTATTTGAACTAAGAAAAAAAGCATAATATCACCAATACTCTATTATTTTTTGGATAAAATTACCAAAAAAGAATATTTTGTGGAATGTATTCTTAATTCTGGTTCTAAAATCTGATGCTTTTTAGCTACTTGAGTCATTGGAATTTTAGACATAAGAAAAAAAGCACAAAGAAAGAAAGAAAGAAAAAGCACTTCAACCTCTTCATGTCTCTCCCACTTCTTTTAACTTTTATTTTTCCACAAAACAATAATTTAATTATTTCATCCAACGGGCATATCGATCAATAAAAAATAATCTCATTTATTTAAATTTTAGTATGCATGAGTTATCTGGTATTTGTAGTGGTGAAAGGAGTAGTCGTTATTCAGTGCATAAGTCAAGGTGCGTTCATACTGGCCCGAACACCATTACCGTTCAGGAAAAAAGTGTTTTCTGATTTTTGCACCTAACTAAAACCATTGTATTTCTTTTCTTTACTTAGTTTTCTTGTAAAGAATATATTTTTAAAAGCAAGATTGTAGCTATCAAAATTGCACCTGTCTGTTGTTCTATCTCCCTCAATCTTTTATGGGGTTAAAATAAATTTGCATAACTTTTTTAAAAAGAATTCCACTATCTCTGGTCTGGTGGTGTTCGACCTAAAAATCTTGCAACTTTTGAATTGTTAAATGAACTCCACAAATCCTATGTCTTTTTCTTTCTTTTCACCAATCCTTTGTTTCTCTCTTTGATTTTTTTTGTGTCTCCATGATTAGCGTGAAAAACATGTTGCGGTTGAACCAAGACCAAGAGTCAGGTCCTCTATATATGGAGATTATAAAATATTATGGTTTGTTTGGTTAATACTTTTCAATTTATCTAATCTTTGTTTGATTAAATCAGTTTTATGTGTGAAAATCACTTCACTTCATTGATGGTTACATCGTTTTAAAATAAATATACTAATATAAAAGCATTATTGTAAATAGCTGTATAACTCAAAATATAATGGGCTACTGGCGTATAATTTCGACATTTGATCAAATTGACTCTTGTGATTCGGTAAAATTTAATGTCTTGGATGTAAATGCATTAACTTAAAATTCTGAATTCGCCTCCATATATAAGACGCAAAGCACGCGTTACAATAGCCAAAAAATTCTAGGAAAAAGAAGTTAAATTACACTTGCTATCTCAGCCATTACTTTCTGGAAAAGGTTAAACAATCATTGAAAATTTTATTTCTTTGTTGAGACTAATG
Source organism: Nicotiana undulata (assembly GCA_005239495.1). Classification (NCBI taxonomy): domain Eukaryota; kingdom Viridiplantae; phylum Streptophyta; class Magnoliopsida; order Solanales; family Solanaceae; genus Nicotiana; species Nicotiana undulata. Next base: position 18,670 of record ML278647.1, read on the forward strand.
AAAGTATGGACATGAAAGTTTTGAATAAGACTGCACGTTGGATGTAAACGTGTTATTAATAAATTCATACAATAGCAGAAAATATTAGACATTTCATGACCATTAGAAAAATGTGAAATCTAATTAAATATGACTATTAGTCCTAAATATTAGAAAATAAATGACTATTTTATCTAATATGAAATCTAATTTTTTAGGGTAAAAAGATGAATGATATTTCGCTAATGGCCTTCGTGTTTTTAATATAATACTAGTTTTAGGATACGCGCGATGCCCGTGTATCTGTACGATGCATATAAAATTATGGGGGAAAAATATACGCCCTTGAAAATAACTTTTTAAAATATAAACTCTTGAAAATCATAAATATTGAGAAGTGTAAAAAAAAAGGTAGAGGCTAAGCATGAAACAACCAAGATGATTTTGAAAGTTTAGTGTTCTTTTATATTAGTTTCGTATCGAAATAATCGTCTAGATACCATGTATTCTAGACAAGTCAACTACATAAAGAAAAAAATTAGCGATGAAAAATTATGTAGTTAATTAATGTAACTTAGTTGATTTAGAACTCAGTATTTTTTACCCTTATTAGGAGAAGATATCAAACACTAAATTACTTAGAAAAAACTTAGCTGATTTGGAACTCCAAAATGTTAGGAAAGTTTTTTGATTTTACAATTTTATCCAATGTAAAATATATTTTTAAAAGGTAAAAACGTGAATAACATTTCACTAAGGACCTTTGTATAGATAGATAGATAGATAGTATAGATAGATAGATAGATAGATAGATAGATATACTAATATAAAAGCATTACTGTACTCAACATATACTGGCGTTTAATTTCGACATTTGATCAAATTGATTCTTGTGATTCGGTAAAATTCATTATTTTAGACTCAAATACATTATTTAAATTCTGAATTCGCCTCCAAATATAGGACATGAAAGCACACGTTAAAATAGCCATAAATTCTAGGAAAAAGAAGCTAAGTTACACACTTGCTATCTCAGCCATTACTTTGTGGAAAAAAGTTAAACAATCATTGAAAATTTTATTTCTTTGTTGAGACTAATTAATGAAAGTACGGAGATGAAAGTATTGAATAAGACCTGCACTTTGGATGTAAACGTGTTACCATTATAATTCATACAATAGCAGAAATACAATAAACTTGTTTAGGTTACGTTCTCGGAATTGCTCAATTTCAGAGATGGGTTGTGTTGCACGGAAATGAGAGGACATAAAAATTACAACAACAACCCAGAAAAATTCCACATGTAAAAGGTCTGAAGAGGATAGTGTCTACACAGACCTTACTCAGTGACGAAGTTAGAAATTTCCTCAAGGGTGTATTTAAAAGAAATGGAAAAATATTTCCGATAAAGGGTGTTCAATATGTGTTATATACAACTAAAACGTAATATTTTACACATTGTAATTTTTCGACGAAAGGTGATCAATTGACCACCCTTATGACCATGTGGCTTCGCCACTGACCTTACCCCTACCCGATGGAATAGAAAGACTGTTTCCGATAGACCGTAGGCTCAAGATAGGAGACAAAAAGACGAAAAGAGACAAAGAGACATCAAAATTCAGCTTTAAAAAAATCACAAAGATAAATTAGAATTTGTTTGTAAGTTTTTTCAAGATAGTATTCAACCAACATTCTATAATTCATACAATAATACAAATCTGTAATGACATACAAAAAAATTGCATCACTAATTTGTAACCTTAGACTAGACTTTCTATACCAACTTGGATGGGCAATAAGGACAAGAGCAATTCCTCCTTAAAAGCCATTCTAAAATACAAATTCATGGTAGACATGGGAACATTGATTAATACAAGAAACAATACAACCTTCTAAAAATTCTTCCCAACAAATCGAACACGTGTCTTTAACTTCACTAGCTTCAAATCTCATCTTCTTGATCCCAACTTTTTTCTGCAATTCAAACGCCGCAATTCGCAAATTCAACTCTCCTTGAGTCCTTAGCCATGTCTTCAAATTATAGTCTTGTTCCATGTTGTTATAAATTTCCTGTGGGGTAAATAAGTAATCTTTGAAATCTCCAAATTCATGTACCAGCAATCTTCTTTAAATGAACAGTCCTTCATACTCTGAGCAAACTTCATTGTCTTGAAAATCAACGTGTCCTTATTTGCCAATGTAGTATTACTAATATTAAAATCTTGATATCCTATTCCTCTCCACTTTAACTTGTGATCTAAAGAGAAAGGAACATTCATCAAACATATTATTTTTTATATAATGTTCGAAGCATCATGATCTGAAAAGATACTATCGTAAGGAATCCAAAAAGTTTGTTCGGTTATATGATCTAAGATGTAGTACGAAGAAGACAATGCTGATGAACAACGTATTACAACAACAGAGACCTTAAGTGGAAAACCAATTGCGCTGTCTATGGTTTGATTGTTATCGAATTTACACAAATTTTCTCTTAAAAGCGTAGCACCGTCGTTTGATTGTGAACATGTAACCATTACGTCGTTAAATTTTTAACTTTTGATTTTACAAAATTAACCTTGTCAAAGCTTTTTTGACCAACACTCCAACTAATAATTTAAGAAAAATACATTAACTTCTATAATTTTCTTTAAATAAAAAGGAGAAATTTGGTCGTTAGGTGGATGGTAGAGTTAGGACACACTATTTGACATATTTTGACACAAGCACAGTCTGAGTTAAATCATAACCCATTAATTAATTTACATGTTTTGACCCGATCAAGTTTGACCAACTAGTCCACTTGCCACCTTTTATTATTAGAAACTACACAAATTCTAAAGACCTTTGCGCCCATCTATGCGATGAGACCCAGAATAAACTTATCTTAGTAGCAATATACAACAATCACCCACCCTCTTTCGCTATCTGATCGCGCACGCACAAATGAAGCTGAACCAGAAAAGCTGCAACCAAATCCATGAAATGGTGCACAAATAAATGAGCGAATACATAAGCAATACATCAATTAAAAGGAACTAATGCTTGGTTCAACTGCATAAAGTATGGGCATAGTCCAAAAGGCTAACTCTCGAGACAAAAGGAATGTCATTTGTATTCTAAATCACCTTAGCAACCACGAGCCATCATGTGGTGCTAAAGGATTCACAAATCCTACAAGTTCAGTTTCTTTTTCTTTCTCAAGTATACTAAATTACTAATGAAGATTCAAATTATAGAATAGCTCCTCAAACATCCCCAGTTACTCTACCTGCAAAATTATAAAAGCAACCTCAATATGAGTTCTCCACTAAGCACTGAAAGCAGTAACATCAAGCACTTCAATTTTTATCTTTTTTTAAATAAAAAAAACACATATAGGGTCTGAGACAAAGCCTTTATAAAATCTCTCACATTAAAAACCTAAATGTTGAAATCAGATTCTCTCATCCTAGACTCTGAACAATGAAAATTAGGTCACATAATGTACTTGCGGGAGAGCAGAAAAGAGGAAATGGATAATTCCATTACTTGCCTCAAAATATGAGCAACATATCTTAAGAGCCGCAGAATTCCAGGACTAAATCTATGGAACTTCATACCGCCATTTTCATTTCTATTTTCTGGTGAGGATCATAACCAACAAGTTTAAAGTCAGCAGCAACAAAGGAATCTATATCCTTTTTCTGTGAATTGATCTTCAGCACCTACACCCATTCAGGACCAACCAAAGTTAGAGAGGGGAAGAGAGAGAGATTAAATAGCAAACGAACGAACATTCCATTACTTACTGGGAAAGGTCTCGGCAACTTCTGAAGCTGGTCTTGCAGAGGTCTGACATGAGTGCGGTAAACATGAGCATCTCCAATGACATGGACGAAATCGCCAGGAACTAGGTCTGTAAAATAAAGGAAAAGCAAAAATCACGAGGTGCATCATAAAACAAAGGGGACTGACGTGGGTTGAACGTAGAATGAGCAATGAATGACCATCAAAAGGTATGTCTTTAATACTAATATACATCAACATCTACAAATCAGAAGTTCTAAAGTGCCAAATCCTTTTTGTAATTAGACTTGTTTTACACATAACAAGAATCATTACCATCAACAGTATTGCTTTGAACCTTAACTAAAACATTAAGGCATAAGATTTTCTAATGAGGGACAAAGATTGAGTCTCGCAAGAAGGCATAATTTCCATCTCCAAATTCCTCACCTAGTATGAGTTTTTGCAATATCTTTTTCGCTTAATTAGACTACATTCCTCTCTCTAAGTAGGTAGAAAATTGCTAGTAGTTATTACACAATTTGCTAGAGGCACCCGGAAAGCATACCAGAGACATGAGCTATCATGCATGTCAGCAAGGCATAAGATGCAATGTTAAATGGCACTCCCAGACCCATATCAGCAGATCGCTGATACATCTGACAGGATAACTCCCCGTTGGCTACATAGAACTGCAACCACAAGATGAAAGAGAAGTTCACATGATAAACAACAAGTTAACCCTACACAAAATCATGACTAAACTAACCTGAGCAAACATGTGACAAGGTGGGAGCGCCATCAGTTTAAGATCAGACGGATTCCAAGCTGAAAGAATAATCCGTCTGTCATCTGGATTGTTTTTAACTTTGTTGATAACATCAGCCAATTGGTCAAACCCTTCGCCACTGTAGTCAGTATGCATGTCAATGTACCTGTACATAGCAGGTCCAATAGATCAAGTTACCACAAAACTGAAAGAATTTCGACCAATTGTATGTCAGACGAGTAAGTTCCAACACTGACCTGGCACCAAAATGTCTCCACTGAAACCCATATACTGGTCCCAAATCACCCTCTTCCCTGTCCTTCAAGCCAATACTGAAATGGGACGCGCCAAACTTAAGACAGTCCAACATTTCTATTAGATATGATAGCAAGATCAAGAGAGAAAAATTTACCTATCAAGATACTCTCTGGATGCATTGCCATCCCAAATACGAATGCCCTTCTCTTGTAGGACCTAAACTAAACATCTTAGTTAAGCAAGCTAAATGGGCCAGAAATCACTAAAAACCGTAACAATCTCCAAGATGCCATAACAATTACACCAAGCATTAGTGACAAAGAACAGAACCCAAATTATACAATCAGTGAGGAATAGAAAGATACCTTAGCACTTGTTGATCCACTGATGAACCACAAGAGTTCTTCAACGACGCCTCTCCAAAAAACTTTCTAAACCCCAAAATAACAAACAAAATAAGTCAAATGATCTATGCTCGCCCTTCACATTGCAGTAGTAGGAAAAAATCGATGTGGGTAATCAAAAGCACATTAAACTACAAACCAGAATAAGATACAATACCTTTGTTGTAAGAAGGGGAAATGATTTACGCAAATTGAACCTCATCTGCAGCAATAGTAAAACATCAGAGCATTATGGCAGATGCACCAAACAGGCATTAAGTTACCAGTACATATGAACAGGGAAATCAAATAGAGAGGAGTTTGTTTGATGTTCTTCCGATAGTAAGATTACATGCAAAGCTTCACCTTTCCTTCCCCTCTTTATTTATTTACATTTGAACCCTTCTCCAAACTATTTAACTTCCAGACTCTCTTCTCCCAACTAAGCATACTTGACGTAAACAGTTCTTCAAACACACCCAAAAAAAAAGGAAAAGAGAGAAAAGGCATATTAAAACGAACATTATCTTTTCTGACAAAAACAAAACTGAACTTTATTATACTTCTCATTACCTGGCAACCAAATTTTGACAAAGTACCAGTGCCAGTCCTGTCATCCTTTGGCATGCCATTCGAGATGATCTCTTCAACCAGTCTCAGGTACATGTATTCTTCATGTTTCTCAAATATCATTTTAGGCAAGAAGGAGAATGCTTTAACCTCAACATTAAAAGAATCTGAACCAATCTCAGGAGTCTCGTTATTTGCCTGATTAACAGTTTCTACTTCAGAATTCTTCACACGGACATAGGTGGTAAAAGAATAGCGAATCTTATTTTCAACCACCGGAAATGATGAGTACCAGGGTTGAAATACCGAGGTTTCAATAGCAGGAATAAAAGTATCACATTCAATATCAGTCTCAATTTCAGTGATATGGATTGCATCACATCCATGAGCATTTAGGGAATCTCTGCATCAAAAAGATAAATGTTATAAAGTAGCATTAAAGGCTAGCTATAAAAAAGGAGCAGCAAGAAAGTTGACCTGAAAATCTCGCCACCTCCTATAACAAACACTTTCTCAATTGAGAGACCATAAGGTGAGGCTGCCAATAGTTGAAGAGCAGAATCTAAACTTCCGCTTATGACAACATTTTCTGCTGTAGCAATGTCAAAACTCCCTGAACGTGTGAGAACAACATTGAGGCGGCCAGGAAGAGGGCGATATTCAAGAGGAATACTTTCCCAAGTCTTTCTACCCATAATAACAGCATTCTTTTTCGAAGGATCTGACGTAGTCCCAGTGATACCCTTGAAGAACTTGAGATCTGAAGGCAATCTCCAAGGCAACTTCCCCTCCTTACCAATACCCATATTTCGAGTTGCAGCAACTACAACCTGGTAAGTCCTTTGTGGAGTAGAATGAGCATTGCCGTTACCATTGGAAAGGCCTGTAATTGTTTCACTGGCCATAACTGAGTAAGAGACCTGGAATGAACTGAATGATAATGATCTGCACCAAAGATCGACCGACCGGTTTCTGCCAAAATGCAATAAAACCTGAAATATAAAGAAGGAGCCAAACTTATCAATGATGTGTTCTGAAAGACTACGGAAATAGTCTACAAGGAGATGCAAACATCGCTCGGTCAATGAGTTCAAAAGTTTAGACAGACAAATTTCAAGTTCACTACAGCTGTATAGGAGAAAAATAATTTGGAACAAGGGATATAATCACTTGCGACCTATTTAACAATATATAGCAAGTGCATATATAATTATGTGATACTACCAATAAACATAGGAATCCATAAGAAATTTATAATGCAAGAGTTCAGGTACTACTATCTAGTTGCCACTCACTCCAAGCAGGAAATAAACGGCTCCAGCAACTAGCCAGGCTAATCCTGGCAACCAAGAATATGTGACAGTTTAAGATAACCTATCAGGATTCATGCTAAAATCATAGCAATTATTTCACTTAATCGTCATGAATTACAACTGAAAAATTAACTGAGCGAACTATATAAAATTTGTTCTTAATGCAGAATAACGATCAAATAATTGCCATTATTCCAGCAAAGAAATTAGGGAACTGAACTGGTACGATGAGGAAGAATACCAAAAAATAATAAATATAAATGGTGAAAATTAACAAAGCTTGTTAACAGTTACTGAAGCACTACACGCCAGAGATAGTCATATACCTATTTTTAACTCGTACTTAACCTTAATAGCTCAGTTCAGCTAGAGAAAATTTAACCATACAACTCAAGCAAATTAGCGAAGACAACATCACAAGAAGAGTGTAATGGAAACGTAGCAAAAGCTCACACTATTTCTTTTATTTTGATAAAGGTGGTGCCAAGGCCAACTTATGTGCACCTGGACTAATTTTACGGAGTACCTGCTACCTCCCTGAGTAACAGGTAGAACTCTAGACACCAAGGCTTAGACAAATGGCACGAAATCACTTAATGTCTTTGGCTCCACTAGAATTTGAACCTGAGATCATATGGTTCTTAATCCACTTCATTGACTAGCAAAAACTCACACGATACGGACTATTGTTATAGATGAAACAAATACAAACTGAAAATAATCAAATATTAAGAAAACTTGTTACCGATTGCCGAAGCATTACATCTGAAAGATATTCATTTACTAATTTCTAACTGTACTTAAATACACCTGATTTTAATAGCTCTGTTAAGCTAGACAAATCAACGATACAATTAAGTGAAGAACACACCACGCAAGGCATGTAAAGGAAATGCACTAAGAAATTAGGAAATCACCAAAACTCGTCATTTTATAGATGAAATTAAACACAAACTAAAATGCATCAAATAATCACTCCTCAATTTAACGACATAACAAAAGTACGAAAAACGAAAACAGTAAATGCAGTAAAAGATTACCGATCGGGAGGCAAAGCGAGAGATGAAGGCAATTTTGAATAGTTTGACCAAAAACCGTAAGAGAATTGCGGAGAAAAAACGAACAGATTAGGGCTCCGATTCAAGTGTGTGCGTTAAGCATTTGTGCAAATGGTGTGAGTGGAGAAGAAGAAGGAAGAAAAAACTAGTAGCGCATAAAAGGCGGTTTCCAAAATCTCTCTGCACTAAAGAGTGAATCTATAATATATGTGTTTATAGATAGAGATTAGAGAGAGACAGACTGTGTGTGTGAGAGAGAGAGAGAGAGAGAGAGAAAGGCGGGGGGGGGGGGGGGGGGGGGGGGAAAACCTTTTTTTTTAACACAC
>ML278647.1:27133-82834 GCA_005239495.1 Nicotiana undulata
GGGGGGGGGGGAGAGGGAGAGAGAAAAGGGAAGGGGGAAGGGGGGGGGGGGGGGGGGGGGGTGTGGAGTGTAGACTATGGAGCGAAAACTACACGAAAATCCAAAAGGTACGGTTGACGCGGAGCAGCACCAAGACCAGTATTTCATTTTTCATTTATAGTATTTTAAAGTAAATAAATAAATGGTTAATACGATAAGCTCCATACTCACAAGTCACAAGCAGGGGTCTTCGTAAAAACTCAAAAAATTAAACCAAATCGAAAACTGAATCAAATAAAAAAAAAATTCATAATTTTTAGGTTTGGTATGGTTTGATTTGGTTTTGCTTTTGCTTTTGAATTTTAAAAATCGATCAAATTTGGTTTGGCTTTGGTTTCAGTCAAAAAATAATCAAAAAAATCGAACCAAACAGACAAAGTAACTATTTAAATTTATTATTACACACATATATATATGTATATTTTTATATAATATTTGTAAAATTTTATGGTACATATTAGTCATTTATATTTTTAGTCTAGTTCTTTGTTATTATAATAACTCAATTCTTTGCTTTTACATTCTAGTTTGATTGGTAGTTTTCTTTTGCTAAGTATAAGAATTTATTTTATTGTTAAAAATAATCGATTTTTAATTGAGTACTTTAATTATTCATCAACTTTTGATTCAATTACCATCAATATATCTTGGGAAATGACAGATTTTATCAAAGAATAATTGATTTGATAGTGTTACCTTAAAAACGTAGTCACCGGAATATGCGTTTGGTAGTGTATGTCTCACATTTAAGAAAAAATCGATGATAACCGAAAAAATCAAAAAATCGAATCAAACTGAATCAATAAAAAATTGATTTAATTGGTTTGGCTTAGTTCCAATATTTGAAAAATCAGCTTACTTAATTTGATTTTTGTTTAGAAAAAAAACGACCCAAACCGAACTATGAACACCCGATCACAACTAAAAAATTTGAGTTTGTAGTGCATAATCTTCACTTTTAGTTAGGTTTCTCTTTTATTGATTATGTAAAAGAAAAGATCATTTAAAAGTTATTAATTTTGTCTGTTTTTTCTTTTCCAAATACAATATAAATGATAAATTAGTAATCTCGTGCATTACCTATGCTTATAAAAGTTTATCAAAATACAAGTATAACCAATATAATATTAGAATTAAAAAGAAGTGTTATGGCAATTTGACAATCAAATATAAAATTATATTCGTAGTTATGATAAATTGAAGTACAATAGATCAGTATGAATACAAATGATTTGTATAGTTGACTATTAGTTTGAAATGAAGCGTAATTTATTGAAAGTAAACCTACAGATTATGCAAATTACATTTATTTAAGAAGTAATCATAATCACACGCATCATTTATTAGTATTCATAAACATGAGAAACGAATTATTATTATTATTATTATTATTATTATTATTATTATTATTATTATTATTAAGACTAAATTGTCAACGATCAAAATGAACACTTTTTTTCTTTAAAATTTGTTCAAATATTTGCTCCAAATTAATAAGAAAATCTTAATGCTCGTCACTTTCACATGCGATGTTTTATTTCTTGTAAAATTAACTTAGTTTACTAACTAATTTTAAGGACACTTTTTTAGTATATAAAAAAAACTATAAATTAAGGTCACATTTAGCAATACATTTTAGTTAGGAAAGGCCAATGAAGAACCAATTACAAGAAAGAAATGTGTCTGCACCTTATTAATCACATACCAAATTAGGCTAGTTTTTGTTTTAATAAAATTGTTCACGTCCATGATGGATGAAAGATGGATTTGCATTATCACCCAACAACAATAACAACAACAACATACACATTATTATCCCACACCGTAGGGTCTGAGAGTGCAGTGAGTACGCAAAACTTAACCCTACCTTGTGAGTATAGAGAGGTTGTTTTCAATAGACCCTCCGGCTCAAGAATTTGCATTATCACACATCACACATAAATTGTAAGTTGGATATGATAAAAAAAAAACAATTTTGAAATAATCCAAAGTACAGAATGTCAACATTGACAGGATGAAAACTACTAGGGGAATTCCCAAGTTTCACATCTTGCCGATGCTTTAAGTGCTTAAAATGAGCAGAGATTTTACAGACCCTCAAAGAATCTCAAATGGTCTTCAAATGTCTCCCCATGCCGGATTTTGGATATTGATCCATCTTCTTCCACCTACAAACAGCAGTACGCAATCCGAATTAAGTTTTCCAAAAATTTGTACCAATAGAATCACATTGAAGATGATCAATGAATGCCATGGATGTGAAAATTATACGTCAAGGGAAACAATGCTGCAAATTCGATAACTTAAAACAGTAACCCGATAAACCATGGCATAGTGCTTGCAATGAAAAGATTTTCAGAAGGATTCACGTTGAAGCAATCACTCAAAGTGACAAATGAATCGCAAGAGTTTTCAAGCACTCTCATCACTTCGTAGAAAGTGAATACAGTCTTACATGTAGAAAAGTTGCACTCGACCTTCTTATCTTGTGTATATCATTAACAAAGTCCAGGCGAGCACCAAGTTAGTGTTGGACATTAGAAAAGAGCAGATTCCCCCTTACACGAAAAGAAAGTTGCACTGGTTCTTTCCGAGCAACATTTATTAAAACCAAACCACTAGCATTTAAGGGACATTTTTCGCAGTCTTTAGGAAAGCAAAGGGACGTGTTAGTTATAGATCTTGTCATTAGATTGCTTAGCCAGTAACCACAAGTTTTATTCCTACTCCAGAAATACTAGTCATATAGCAACCTTAACTCTCAATTCTTGACAATGAAATATACTAACTTAAGATCTAGGACTAAGTTAATTGTTGTGTAACCATGTATTCTTTACTTTGGGTACAACATGTTGACAGGAATACCAAGTTTTTTTCCATCATGACTAGGCTTGAACATAGATTAAGGAATGTAAAGTAACACCATAAAGAAATATTAGGAGCAGAATATCAATTTAATAACGCGTTTAGACAATATACCCAGTACTCAGGTGGTCGCATCTTGAGATTGTAAGTTGATGCCATACTCATGCAGTAAGCTCCTGCATCATGAACTACCAGACCAGTGCCCTGAATTAAAATGTCATAGTTAGTATGACCATAAAGTGCAATAAAAAAAATCCTCAATGAGAGGCTATGCGTTGTCATTTTCTAATGCGCTATAAGAGGTTAAAACAAATTACCCTAGAAGGTGCGGGAAGTTCCCTGTCCTTTCCCAGGAAATCTGCTGACTCACATACAGGACCAACAACATCAAACCTAGAAATCGCAGCTTCTGCTGGTGGAGGGGAAACAAGCTCTATGTGCTGCAATCAAAGAATCATTTACTGAGCAAGAGCACTTACTCCATTATAAATCCATTGTAAGCGCAAATCATATATGCATAGTTCGAATCACAAACCCAGTATGATCCCAGCAGGTGGGGTCTGGGCGAGGGTAGACTGTACGCAGACCTTACCCCTACCTAATGCAGGTGGAGAGGCTGTTTCCAATAGACCCTCGGCTCAGGAAGGGCAAGAAGAAACTGTATACTCATACAATGAGTATAATTACAAACAGGTGGTAGCTACTTCAGAAAGTTTACCGATATGAATGGCAACAAGAACCAAGCATAATCTCACCTGATAAGCATCATACAGACTTGGACGTATAAGCTCAGCCATGCTACCATCAATCACAATAAAGTTTTTGGTCCCATTGGTTTTAACTCCAGTAACTCTGTTAACCAAGCAGCATGTGTTTGCAATCAGTGATCTTCCGGGTTCAATAATGAGATTGAGTTTTCGTGAGAGGACCAATTCTCGCACCTGCGGTACACATGAAAGCGGAAAGTGTCAACTAAATCACAGGTGTGGCCCACAGTTTGAACAGTAGCTTTAACTGTCACTACTACTAAGAACAGGTCTTAAGGCAAATTACTCTACTGAAAACATCCGGGCAGATGTCATATGTCTTATATGAGGTAGAAACTTTACCGTGTCAATAAGATCTCTAGGTGAAGGAAGGACAGCTCCAGAATGATAGTAATCAATACCTAAACCACCTCCAATGTTTAGGTAATCAATTTCAAATCCTTGGGATCGAATTTCGTCAATGTAGTTCACCATCAAGACAGCTGCATCTCGAAAAATATCGACCTGGAAAAGACAACAAAACTTTAGGTCAACAAACCATAGGGAGTAATGTCATCCAACATTTAGATGTTACATTTTCTATAAGAATATTATTTTCTAAAAAATAAATTATACAGAGCAGCATATTTTTAAAGATGAAGTACAGAACCATTAAAGGATCAGTGTTGTCAAAGTGAAAAGCATTAAAAAGCGCTCCAGGTCTATTGGTGTTTTAAACGCAAGGTGCAATTAAAGTGTGGTCTTTAGTTAAAAGATGCGCAACGAAGAAAAAGATTAGCATATATGTAATGCAAGAAAAAAGTAACAACTTCATTCATAATGATTTCCTTTAACATTAATATATCTTTTTCGCCAATCACATCTATTGTTTAGTATCGTTCTTTTATTTTGAGATAGAACTTATGGGCAATGAGGTGTACGCCTTAGTGCCTTGCCTACGCTGAACCGCAGCCTAAGTGAAGCGAAGTGCGCTGAGCTTCTCTGAGCTTTAGGGCTTAAGCGTGCCTCAAATGAGCCTTTGACAACACTCTAAACGATCAGCTACATATGGTATCCAGTGTGCAAGTTCTCGCCTAAAAAGAAACACAACATAGGGCTCAACCAACCTATTACTTGTTAAATATGTACATCGTACTTCCACGAACTGTAGATGGCAGAGAAATTACGAGGGAGTCCGATATCCAAATGGAATGACAGCCAAATTTTGCATTTTTCCCCTTCAAATATTTTTCTTATGCCTTCAGGCCTTCAAAAAGTAAGAGAAAGAACAAGAGAGGCAAATGGGAGCTGGGGAGTATTAATGAATAAGTTGTAAATGAACTTAAATTTGAGTCCTGTCTTATAGTGCTGAGTAGATGGCAACTAAAAAACGCCAGCCACCAAATAAATGACACCCGATAAAGCATTAGAACTTAGAAGATAGGTCATGAGTAATATTTCCCATTGGTGCAACATCTAACTACAGATACCAAACAACCCAGTCAATATACTATCAAAATACAGAAGCGCAGGCAAAAATGCCAATTGTACAGGGTAGACCAATTCATGTTATAAATAATTAAATACAGAAAATCCTAATATTACCTTGGTGATAGTTGACCCAAGATGACAATGAGCTCCAACAAGTTTCAGTTCCTGAGGATGTGCCTTGACAGCATCTAGGAACCATTGCAGCTTCTCATTTCTGATGCCAAATTTGGAGCTCTTATTTCCAGTGGCAACATAAGGATGAACCTAACCCACTCAAGAAGTCAGTACAAAGAATGATTACCAGCATTGTAGTACATGAGCCAGTGTGAAAATATTAGTGAATATTTGGCAACTTCATAATCCAAATTTAGTGGGAACAAATTTGTATTGATGTTGTAATCCTAGTTTGCCAAAACTTGAAACCCTCCTTTTCTGGATCAACTTCGAGCATTAATCTAGCTTGAACTTGAACCAAGCAACTCGGAGCAAGTCAGAAATAAGGCGTTTGGCGCCATAATTAAAGCCAGCAGATAAAAAGTAGCTATTGCACCTATCGTTTAAACCATCACTCTTTTTGGATACAATGAACTGGATTTGGCACATACCAGATTTTGAGTTTGCAAGTTCATGTGGCAAGATTACGTACTTGATTATTTGAAAAGTTCATATGAATAGGTTTGAAAAAATAATTCACTAACAGGTATATTTAAAAATTTATTAGATGATAGCAGAATGTCACTCGAAATAAGAAGGAAAAGAAAACTAAGAGCAAGATCAACGAAGGCTCCTGAATGATGAACTGAAATATCATATACTCCTATTTAACTTCACTGTACCATTATGTAACAAAAGTATAAACTTGACCTTTTAGGGACATCTGACTGCTGTCAAATAAACTAAACATCAAATTAAGCAAAGAACAGAATATTCGAGGTTTTTGATTAGTGTAATTGTGAATTTCATTCTTTAGATCAGTGTTATCAAAGGCTTTAAACGCAGAAAAACTCTAAGATCCGTTGGAGCTTTAAGCGCAAAGCCCAAATAAAGCGTGAGCTTTAATGAGAAAAGGCGCAATGAGAGAAAAAGTAAAAATATGCATAGTAGTCCAAGACTAATCATTATAAGTATGAATAACAAATATATGGACAAAGAAATTGAAAAAAAATCATGATAAAGTGAAATATCAATTGTTTAAGGTTGCCTTTTCAAGATTATACTCATTGGCAAGGAAAGCATGCGTTAGAGCTTTGAAGCGACACTAAAGCGCCCACAAAGCGAGGCGAAGCGCTGAACGTGTTTTGAGCCTCGCTTCAGGGCTTAAGCGCGCCTTTAACAGCACTGCTTTAGATGTGAAAGACAACTTTATCTAAAGAAGTAGCCTGATCATGATAGTAATATAATGTCTGACCAATCACCAAGGCACGGAGTGGAAATTGTAGTAGAATAAGCAGGTAATCACTTAAGGTTTCATATCCTGGCACGTGAATACCTGAGGATCCACATCTGGATTAATCCTGAGTAGCACATTAACCTTCTTCCCAGAAATCCTTGCAGCTGCTACAATGTTATCCAAGTCAAATTCGCTGTCGATGTTAACAAACACACCTTCTTGGGCAGCTATCACTAGGTCCTCCAACAGCTTCCCATTTCCATTAAAAATACACCTATGCTAGAAAAGTTGATGAATCAGCTTAATACAATGTAACTGAAAGTTACATGTTTTTTCCTTCTAAAAAAATGTAATGGAGAGTGGCCAAGTGAAAAGCAAACCCATTAAACTAAAATGCATTAAAGAAAAGAACAATTATGGAGAAAACAAAGAGGATAGATTTCAGTTTTTGCTCAAGTTCCTATGCAAAGCCTTCCAAAGTTTTTTAAGTACATTACAGCGTCCTCGCTAAATAAAAGAAATAGAAATCATGTTATCTGGGAGTAGATATTATCCGAACCCTGAACAAAGTTAATGTCACCAACTAACTATTTAAGAGATTATGTCACTAACTAACTACTTAAGAGACAACCTTTCATACAACAAAAGAAAGTCCCGGAAGTGCTTGGGCTGTACGTTTGATATAAAGCCTAAAGGAGAGCAACAAATTCGAAGGGTTCATGATAAAGGCATCACATTTGTAGCTAGGTAAGCTAGAAAATTTTGTCCACTTCGAAAATAATTTCTTCTTGGTCCAATACTCACTAATGTAACCACAAGAATTTTTTTTTTATTTTCAAACAATATTGTGGGCAATAGGCCGACGCATAGGACAGATTTGTCTAAACTTGTATGCAGGGGCGGATGTAGAATATGGCCAGCGGGTTCACTTCCGTCGCGGAAAATTCATAAAAATTGCAATGATAGGTCTGAGCCCATAACTTTAAAAATACAACGGGTTCAATGTTAAAAACCCTAAAGTTGAACCCCCATAATCTAAATCCTGGATCCGCCTCTGCTTGTATGGCCATAAAATATATACACCTAGAAAATACCTGCTACCGCCAAGCAAAACACTAACAATTAACTATTGGTATAACATCTCATTCTCAAATCCTATACCAAGGTTCTTCATTTTCCTTTTTCCTGATGATTGTGTAGCACGGATGATGGGTGAACCTCCCAACTGAATGTTTAGTTGCAACTCGAACCTATCTTACACCATAGTTTATTCAAACAACAACTACTACTACTACTATGCCTCAGTCCCAAACAAGCTGGGGTCAGCTACGTGAATCCCATTGACCGTGTTACTCCATTTAAACTCACATGAGTGTCTGGCTGTAATTCAAACCTACTCTACTTTTTCAAATGACGGCAGTGTCCCGGCTAGCTTGGTCACACCTAAACTATTCCAGCCAGAACAGATTCAGGGTAACTCAGCCCACCAAGCAAACTTTGTTCAAGGAAGCAAATTTGAAGATTTTTCAAATGTGTCGCAAATTAATGAATACTGGCGATATATTGTATTGATATATAACACAAATTAACAAAATCATCAAGAAACAAAGATTCTGAACTATAGGAATATTACTTGGTAGGATCAAATCCAGCACGAAGAGCCAACTTGAGCTCATTCCCACTAACCAAAACAGCCCCACAACCAAGGCCTCTCAAATGTTCCAAAATCTTGAGATTATTATTAGCCTTAATAGCATAACCAATAATCGAATTCAAACCCTCTAAAGCCGCCTTATAAGCCTCAACATTCCTAGTAATTTGGGGCTTACTATACAAATAAAAAGGCCTTTTTTCTACAGTTTCCATAACATCTTGAACCTTAACACCTTCACAATACAAAAACCCATCTCCAGATTTCTTGAAACAGTGCTGAAATTTCTGAGTTTGGGGCTCAGATGTTGATACAGCTGCTCTTATGCTTAGATTTCTTGAAATGGGCTTTAATGGGAAAACGGGTTTGAAAAATGAGAGCTTTGGTGTTGGGTTTGAAGGGTATTTGAAAGATTTGGGAAGTGATGGAGAGTGAGAGACAAGGTGTGTAGCCGCCATTTTTGGAGCAAAAGATACACACACACACACACAAGGCTTTAGGCTGCGAAATTGTAAGGCTTTTTCAGGCTATATGAGAGTCAAAGGGGTTTAGGTTTAGAAGGAAATTATTTGTTTATGGTTTGAAACAGACAAAATGTAACTCATGATTCATGATGACTGTCATAAAAAATGTTTTTAAGTTGAATCATCATTTTCTTGATCATTTTTAAGCTTTTGATTAGGTATAAAGAAGAATACGTATACTCCTATTAATTTTATATATATATATATATATATATATATATATATATATATATATATATATATATATATATACAAAGCGTAGAATTTGAGTACTCCTAAATAGAGTGAAAATGTGAAATTGAAGTTAACACGTTGCTTAAAACAAGTAATATGAAGTGAAAGTTGTATTATTTGTAAAGAAAAATTAGTTATGTTTACTAATGAAGGAAATAACTGTTTTCCTCTTTTAGTAAATAAGAATTCTTTGGAAAATTCCAATTATCAAAATAATCAAACATCGGAGAATGATTTTATTACAAAAAGTATTTTTCAGTAAAACACCTTCTATCTTACCAAATACGAACCTATAAAAAAAATTAATTCTAGAAATGTACAAGTTCAATGAAAAAATAAGTTTTATATTATTTCTTTTGAAGAATCATATTATAAGTGGAAAATAATCATGTAAAAGCAAATTGAGCATCGATATATATATATATATCCACTTTTAGGTGAAAATTATCCATTCTGCACATTACAATTTTCTAGGTGTGTTAAAGGTGTCACGCGAGTAGGAAACCAACTCGATGTTAGATTAGTTGATAATTAAGCAATTAGAAGTTAGTTAGAGTTAATTGGAATACACTCTATAAGTGTGTGTACATATGGCTATTCAATACAACAGTGAAAGATAATTTATCATCCTCTCTTTCCCCTCTCTAAGTTGCGATCTCTCTTCGCTTAATCTAGAAGCATCCATGGCAGATGTTTGACATGGTATTAGAGCTTTGTGCGATCATTGCTCTCGTCTAATTATCCATTGAGCTCGTATGAACGAAACTTCATCTCCTTCGTCTTCATATCCTTCCCTCGAGAACATCGAATCGACAATGGCGACGAAAAAAGTTGACCACACTCATCCTCTTTTTGTGCATCCCTCATATACTCCAAGCTCTGCGTTGATTCCAGTCCAACTCACTGGATTTAACAATTATGGATTATGGTGGAGATCGATGAGAATTGCACTTCAGGCCAAACAAAAGCTAGGGTTCGTCAATGGCACATGTACTGAGGATCAGTTTAGGTCAAAGCTACATGAAGACTGAGAAGCATGTAATGCAACTGTGCTCTCGTGGATTATGAAACACGGTATCTCCAGATTTACTTAGTGGAATTGTGTATACCTCAAATCCTCACTTAGTATGGGAAAATCTAAAGAAGAGGTTTGTTAAGGTGAATATGATGAGGATCTTTCAATTGCATAGAGAAATTGCTATAGTTCCCCAAGAAACAAATTCAGTGTCCGTGTATTTTATGAAATTGAAGGAACACTGGGTTGAGTATGATGCAATGGTACCCTCAACAAATTTGAATGAGTATGCAGATCATCTTCAGCGACAGAAGCTATTACAATCTCTAAGTGGACTAAATGATTCTTATGCTCAAGCTAGACGGCGGATTCTAATGAAATAAGTGGAACCTACATTAAACCAGACTTATGTTTTAATTGTTGAAGACGAAAGTCAAAGGAGTACATCAGGATCTTTATCACACACCGAGTTGAACTCAGTAGCTGTGGGAAATGATATTACACCATTGTGGAGCTGAGCAGTAAAATGAGGTTCAGTGCAAAAGAACAAAAGGAATTACAATATACATTGTGAACATTGCAAGATTAAAAGACATAGTAAAGAGAATTGTTACTAGCTCATTGGTTATCCGCAGACCTTAAAAGCAAAAAAAAAAAAAAACAGGAAGCAACTATTACAAGGAAAACAGGTATGATTGCATCTTTTGGGAATCTTTATGCAGGCACAACACATGGGAACAACAACCATATGCAGTTGCAAAGGCAAGGGACTCATAATCCTATACAAATGCAAGAGGCACAATCTTAGAGATCTACCTGAGTTGTCATGGTTACATTTACTCCGAAACAATATAGTCAAATCATACAAATGGTCAACAAAAATAATCTTCCAGGAACATAAGTCAATGTGGCATGTATTATTTGTTCACAGTTGGATAGTAGACACATGAGCAACATATCATATGGTATCTACTCCTGAAATATTCTTTGATATGAACGGAAAACAATTGCGAATTAGTCATGTTGGTAAATGTAGATTAGCACAAAGGGATATCAGTGATGTGTTGTGTGTACCAGACTTCAAGTTTAACTTGTTGTTAGTGGCTAAGCTTACTAAGGAATTGTTATGTTTCATGTTTTTCTATCAAGACCGGTAGAATGCATAACGGCTTATACTATTGGAGAGACAATATAGAGAATAAGATACCACAATTATTGGATGCCACTGTGAGTCAATCTGAAACATTGTGGCATAGAGGGTTGAGGCATGTTCCTCACATAATACTAACAAAGGAACATTTGTAAGGATGCCAAAATAGACGTTGATAGTCCTATATGTTCTCTAGCTAAGCAAACTCAGGTTCATTTTCCTCAAAGTACTACTAGAGTTGTTAAACTGTTTCAGCGTGTTCATGGTGGTATATGGGGTCCCTACAAAGTACCTACATGGTCGTCATAGATTCTTTCTTACACTAGTAGGTGATTGTAATAGAATTGTCTAGTTTTTCTTGTTAAAGTTGAAGAGTGATGTCTCAGTTGTAATGAAAGATTTTATGTCATTAATAAAGACATAATTTGATGGTTGAATCAGGGTTTTTAGAAGTGAAAATGGTACAGAGTTTTTTTAACTCACATTGTAGAGACTTGTTCATTAGGGAGGGGTTGGATTACCAAGAGACTTTTTCTCTCGTGGTAAAGATGGTCACTGTGAGGAATGTCTTGTCCTCGGCTGCTATGCATGGTTGGAGGTTGCATCAAATGGATGTGTTCAATGCATTCCTCCAGGGTGATCGATCTTGTGGAGGATGTTTACATGGTTCCACCTTCTAGTCTTCTGGGACAAGGGGAGTGTAGAGAGTATACAAGCTATAAAAGTCTTTGTATGGCTTGAAATAAGCCTCTCGACAGTGGAATCTCAAGCTTTGTGAGACTCTTCTCTCCTAAATCTTTTTTCAAAGCCATAATGGCCATTCCCTCTTCACTAAAAGGCCGGGGCATGATCTAGTCATCATCCTGGTTTATGTGGATGACCTCATCATCACAAGTTCTTCTCCTTCTCTCATTCAAGCAGCTAAGCTCATGCTCCACCATCATTTCCAGATCAAGGATATGAGACACTTCCTTGGTCATGAAATTGCAAAGAGCACATATAGAATACTAGTATGTGAAAGGAAGTTTGCACTGGACGTTACTGCAGACTTAGGACTAGCTAGTTCTAAGCCTGCTGGCACACCTATGGAGGTCAATCAAAGGTTTACCGGCGTAGAATTTGGTCGCTGCTATAAGACTGAGGGTGATGCTGATGATATGTTGTCTGATCCTACAGGCTATCAAAAACTAGTAGGGAAGCCTCTTTACCTAACTATGACTAAACTAGATATAAGCTACACAGTGCAAACCTGAGCCAATTTATGCATAGACCAAAGATATCACGCATGGAAGGGGCTCCAAAGGTAGTGAAGTACTTGAAGAATGCACATGAGTTGGGCATTTTGTTATCTTCTAAGTCATCCTCACAACTTATAGTTTACTGTGATGCAGACTAGGCAACTTGCCCCATGACAAGGAGGTCAGTTAGTGGCTTCATAGTAAAGTGGGAGACTCTTTGATTTCTTGGAAATCAAAGAAGCAAAGTACAATGTCAATAAGTTCATCAGAGGCAGAGTACAGAAGCATGGCCAATGCAATTACATAAATAATTTGGCTCATTGGACTATGTGAGGAACTGAAGGCGAAGCTCGAGTTGCATGTTAAACTATATTGTGATAGCAAGAAAACACTTTAAATTGCTGCTACATCACTTTAAATTGTTGCTAATCCTATATATCTTGAATGAACAAAACATATAAAAATCTATTGTCACTTCTGTATACACGTACAACATATGTGGACTTAAAACTGAAATTAAATTATTTCACTTTTTCTCGAACAGTCGAAGTATAAAGTCAATTTTTTGTTGATTTCTCAGCCAAATTGCGAACTTGTAGCATTTTTCAATTTTAATTTTTAGTCTTTTGTTTATGTTATTTAGAACTTGGGAAAGAAGAAAATCTAATTTTTTTCAAGTTGCATTATAGCTGGATTGCATTGTTGTAGTTGCAATAGGAATATATATGATCGATTTAAGCTGGTTGTGTGCAAAGAATAAAATAATCACATATAGATCTATAAAATTATATCCAGGCGATGATGTCATATTATGAGAGTTTCATGGGCTATACGAATGAAAATATAAAATGATGGCTATGCGGGTGAAAAGCACCTATGTGAACTGCACTTTTATGCAATTATCCCTTTTTCAAAGCCATCATGACTATTCCCTGTTCACTAAAAGGTCAGGGCATGATCTGGTCATCATCCCGATTTATGTGGATGACCTCCTCATCACAGGTTCTTCTCCTTCTCTCATTCAAGCACCTAAGTCCATGCTCCATCATCATTTCCAGATCAAGGATTTGGGAGAGATGAGACACTTCCTTTGTCTTGAAATGCAAGGAGCACAAATAGAATACTAATATGTCAAAGGAAGTTTGCACTGGACGTTATTGCAGACTTAGGACTGGCTAGTTCTAAGCCTGCTGGCACACCTATGGAGGTCAATCAAAGGTTTAACAGTGTAGAATTTGATCGCAGTTATAAGACTGAGGGCGATGTTGATGAGTTGTTGTCTGATCCTACAGGCTATCAGAAACTGGTAGGGAAACCGCTTCACCTAACTATGACTAAACCAGATATAAGCTACACAGTGCAAACCAGAGCTAATTTATGCATAGACCAAAGCTATCACGCATGGAAGGGGCTCCAATGATAGTGAAGTACTTGAATAATGTACATGGGTTGGGCATTTTGTTATCTTCTAAGCAATCCTCACAACTTACAGTTTACTGTGATGCAGACTGGGCAACTTGACCCATGACAAGAAGGTCAGTTAGTGGCTTTATAGTCAAGCTAGGAGACTCTTTGATTTCTTGGAAATCAAAGAAGCAAAGTACAATGTCAAGAAGTTCATCAGAGGCAGAGTACATAAGCATGGCTAATGCAATTGCATAAATAATTTGGCTCATTGGACTGTGTGAGGAACTGAAGGTGAAGCTGGAGTTGCATGTTAAACTATATTGTGATAGCAAGGCAACTTCAAATTGCTGCTACAACACTTTAAATTGTTGCTAATCCAATATATCTTGAACGGGCAAAACATATAAAAATCGATTGTCACTTCTGTATGAGTCAAAATCCGACTGAGGAAATTCAACACGAAGAAGTGATTATCATAAGTAATTTGGCTGAGGCCGACAAGTGATAAATGGAACTTATCGCCGAGCAGTCAACCACGCCCGAGGTCGAGTGTCACGAGCATCAATAACATCTAGCTTTGTACTACGATCTTTAGAATATTTCATTGAATATTCTCTGCACTTGTACTTTTAGGGTTCTTTGGGGAAATGTCTCATATAAATAAAGTGAGAGATAAGGCAAAAGGTATGTAATATTCTATGTGATGAACTCTATTGAAAAGCGATCTCTCTATGTAAATACAAAGAACACATTTCTAAGAGATTCGTCGTTTTGGATTATTCCTTATCATTTCCACTAGATCCAAGAAAGTCTTCAATATTCTCGTAGATACTTGTCATTCATCATTGTTAGAAAGGGGAATCATCCACCTCATTCAATATTGGGTGAATCTTCATCTTTATTTTCATTTAGCCATTCATGTTATTTAATACTTGAAACATTAAATACATATCGCATTAAATCTGTCTCAACGTTGTTCTACATGTAGCTCATTATAGATCTGAAGTTATTGTATATAACTAGGATTAACCTGTCATATATTAAATTAATTAGTTTAACCAAAGATCCTCATTTTTTGGTCAAACATCTTCATTAAGGAAAAGATACGAGGTTTAGGAAAGATGCATCATGACTTCTTATTATCCGAGGCGGAAATATTCAATTTGTTTACAATACACAACTTGAAGGGGAGTATTAAAGGTGTCACGTGAGTAGGTGCCAGCTAGCTCTTAGTTGGCTGTTAGATTAGTTGTTAATTATGCAAAAGAAAGTAGTTAGAGTTAATTGGAATACACTGTATATGTATGTATACATACGGTTATTCAATACAACGGTGAAAGATAATTTCTCGTCCTCTCTTTCTCCTCCGTCTAAGATGCGATCCCTCTTAGCTTAATGTAGAAGCATCCATGGCAAATGATTGACATGGTATTAGAGCTTTGTGCGATTATTGCTCTCGTCTAATTCTCCTCTGAGCTCATATGAACGAA
Source organism: Nicotiana undulata (assembly GCA_005239495.1). Classification (NCBI taxonomy): domain Eukaryota; kingdom Viridiplantae; phylum Streptophyta; class Magnoliopsida; order Solanales; family Solanaceae; genus Nicotiana; species Nicotiana undulata. The sequence continues at coordinate 42,374 of ML278647.1, forward strand.
ACTTCATCTCCTTCATCTCTAAATTGCGATTTCTCTTAGCTTAATCTAGAAGCATCCGTAACAGATGTTTAACAAGCTAAGGTGCTATTATCCATTTTGGGAGAGAGGAGCAAAAAATTGATGCACAGAATATTGAAAGAGCCTACACGCAAGATTGGAATGAGCAACGGCCCAACAAAATGAACTTGATAGAAGTTTAAGACGTGTTGTACGGTATTTGAGTCAACCTCCTTTCTCTTTCACATCCCTTTCTGTTTGAGATTTTAAAACTTCTTCTTCTGTATGAGAATATTCTTATAGAGAAATTTTAAAGAATAGAAATTTATGATAGACGTTGCTGCCAGTTACTGTTAGAGCGAGAGAGCATAAATCACTTGATATATGCATAATATGAAAATTATAATACTTTCGCTTATTTAGATTCAATTTAACTAATTTTGAAACTAAATTAAATTAGTTTAATCTAGCTAATAAAATTAAAATTTAGATATTTAAATATTAAACGAAAAGTAATATAAGTTGTAATTTTTCTCATGTCAATATAATAACAAAATATATTTTAAAATATTAGTTAAACTTCATACAATTTGACTCTCGATAAACAAAATGTATCATCTAAATTGAAACGGAGAGAATATAAAATTAATGATAACTATCTCTCCCTTTGCCAACAGTTTGCAAGCTTGCAACACCTCTTAATTAGTGGAGCAGCATAATGTTAGATTCATGGACAATTGACTTGAGGTGATCTAAGCTAGATTATTGTGATTTTCTAATCATCAATTTAATAAAATTCATTGGAGAAGATATTAAAATTGACCGTTTAACTAATTTGGAGTATTTTATCGAATAAAATGGAAACAACCAACGTCCTCCTTTCACCCACCATATGCATTTATACCATTCTCTCAATAATTCTCAATCTAACAATGCATTATGAATTTCAATCATTTTGTTCACATGTAAGGTTAAGAATAATGGAAAATTTAATGCTATATGTATATACTCCAAGTTTATCATCCCATGAACCAAATGTAACATAATAATTCATAAGCATTATTAAAACATTTTGGAAATTAATAAAGCTTTGTGTTCACTGTTATGAGTTTGTCCATATTTTCTTACCGTAATTAGTTTTCCTATCTTATGAAGGAAATGACAACATATTTATCATAATTGAGTTTTTCTTTTCCTAGAAGGAAAATATAATTTTTCTATATTTGGCTAGTCACCTTTCTTGCAGGAAAAAGTTTTCTCATTCAGTAGCATTCACAATGTAGCCATATGAGGTTTGAGAGTCGTGTTTAGAGGGAGAACATTAAGTGTTAGTGTGTCACTTGTGTTTGCTTCTTCATGAGGTTGTTCTCTCGATATTATATACTCGTTTTTATTAGTGGATTGTTCATCTCCGCCGTGGACGTAGGTCAATTGATCGAACCACGTTAAATGTTTGTGTCTCTTTTGGTCGTCGTTCAAGGCTTGCTCTGCTAGCTTCCGCATGACATTTGACTTTTGTCGGTCCTAACATTCACTGCATATCATATTTTACATTTTGGAACATTTTGAGAAGTTTTAGGCGTCTGGTAAAAATTAAGACAATGACATTAAAATTAAAAAAAAAAAGTTAGTTGTATTATGTAATTATAACATGAACATAGTAGTGGTTTCGCACTACGCTTATAAAACAGGAAGAAGAAAAGAGGTAGCTGTATCTTTGACTAGTGTTAAGACCTCGTCAAATCCAGAAATTAAAAGTACAGCAAATTCTCTATCCAAATCACCATGTTAAATTCTATCTTTAGAACCAGAATATTAATGATAGGTGTCGGCGCATTTTTTAAAATTAGAAAAATAGAAATAATTAAAGAAATATTAGCGCTTGTCCATTAGCTAAGTTATTGGGACAGCAATACTTTCGGAGATTGACTATTAATTGGATGTTATATAACACAACTCCTTTCCTATTTTCTCAAATGTCCCTGCCACTCATGTCACTGGTAATAATATTCATCTCCATTCTCTTCTTCTTATTAGAAAACTTATAATTTCCCTTCTTTATTTTTTTGTGTATGTTACACCATCAATATTGACTCGTGGAATTCATAGTTTTATGGTTTATAACTAAGGTTGATTCGGGATTTAAACTTGATTGTCGTTAATGAATACATTATACTTTTGAAATGTGAAATCTTAGTAGTTTTTAAATATGTAAATCAAACCCTTCGGGTTGCCCATTTGGTTTGGAGGGTGGTGACCTGAGATCGAATCCCCTCGTTGCGTTCTGGATTGAGCCTGTCGCACAGGCCTGCACAATGCGGTTTACCTGCCCTGTGTGATTTGCATGCTATTACACAAGGGAGGTTTACCCGGTGCGCACAAAGTGCTCACCGTAGAGTGCTCACCCGAAGGGCAGAGGTTGTAGCGGCTGCGATTTCCCCTCTTACCAAAAAAGATAAATATATAAATTGATGTTTTGTGTTGAAAATATTGGGTTTAGTCGAACGCATTGAATATAGCGGCATTGAATTTAGTCATGTTTGTTTCTCTCTTTATATTTTTCATTGCATTTTGGACTACTTATATTGTTGAATTTACACATGTTTTGGATATGAACGAAATCTTTGTTTCAGTGATCAACTGCTTATTTCTGCTGGTGATTTTGAAATATATTTCTATTCTGACTTCATTTTCTCTCCTTTTTTTTCCTTAACTTAAAAAGGTGTAGGAAGATTAAAACTCCAATTGTGACAAACTTTGACGATCATCTCCCTGTGCACAGACAGCTAACTTAATTCAATCATGAGTGACAACAAATCAGGACCTCTTGAAAGACCACACAGGCCAAGTAAGTTTTTAATTAACCGTGTGCTGTATTCACCGGACCCCACTAGTGGAAGTTTACTGGATTGTTGTTGTTGTTGTCGTGTGCTTTATTTAATTTGTAGTGTTAGTCTTGACACAAAATTGGTGTTTTATCCATCTTCATGTTCTTTGTTAGTTATGTACTTTGAAGCATTTGTTCTTTTTCTTAAACAATTATGATATTTGGGCCAACTTGCACGCCTAGATTATTGTCCCAGATTTATGTTATGTTCCACCACAGGCAGTAGAGAAGCCAAAAACTTTAACAAGGGGATTCCAAAATTTAAAAAGACCACCTGATTTTCCTATAACGTAAAACGAATTTTTGAATCACCTTTGTCACTGCACTATATATAATCTTCCCTTATGCAAAGGAGATGCAACAATTTATGTATATGTAAAATTATCGTGTTTTCCCTATTTACATTGTATAATTTTCGATGAAGAGGGTTCAATTACCCCCTTGTGTGCGCCTAGCTCCGCGTTTGAGCACAGAGGTGGAGCCAAGATTTTAAGTTTGTGGTTTCGGGATCCTTATTCTTTTAAGTTAATGAGTTCTAAATTAGTAATTTATATATATATTTAATAAAACTTTTGAGACAAATATATAATTTGAACCAAAGCTACTAGGTTCAGCCGGCACTGTGGCTCCACCATTGACCACAGATAGTTTGGGTAACTTTTCCCACCACGGCATCCTTGATCCTGTCATATGTTTTCTTTTCCATAATATGCCAAAGTTCCACAAGTTTTAACCCCAGTTTGTTTTTGTTGTTATGCATATGCATGTGTTTAATAATTTCATATTTGACAGGTCTAGAAAAGATTGACATGGACGAGGATGAGAGGAAGACAAGGCTTGGGTCAATCAAGAAAGCGGCAATTAATGCCTCAGCCAAGTTCAGGAATTCTCTAACAAAGAGGGGACGCAGACACAGCAGAGTCATGTCTGTTGGTTTTGAGGATGAACATGATGCCGAGGAATTAAAGGCAGTTGATGCTTTCCGTCAAGCACTTATCCTTGACGAATTACTTCCTGCAAAACATGATGATTATCATTTGATGCTAAGGTAACCAAAAATCCTCATTTCCTTATGTACTTGATAGAAATATACCTTTGTTTTTTCATGCTAAGTGGATTTTTATAAAATGAAAATGGTAAAAGATATCCTTTTACTACATAAAATATCTAAATTTTGCGTCCCTTTGTTATACCTTGAGGCTCTTATAGTTAGCAAATCGTCTCTACTTGTCCTTGGCCCAAGCGGGAGAAGTATAACAGAGGAAATTTTAAACCATATTCAAAGTAGAGGGATAAATTTGGACCTTTTTCTCAAAGTATTTCGACACATGGTCCACCCAATCCAAGCTGCAATTCCCTTGAAGTTAAGGGGAAATGCTAGACGATTTGCTAATGACAGGGAATGGGCCTAAAGTGTAACGAAGAGTAAAATTAAGATATTTTAGTAGAGGGATAAATTTGGACTTTTTCTCGAAATATAATTCATGACAGGTTTTCATTGTGAATGATGTACACAGGTTCTTGAAAGCTAGGAAATTTGATATTGAGAAAACAAAGCAGATGTGGTCTGATATGCTTCAGTGGAGGAGGGAATTTGGTGCAGACACCATAATGGAGGTATTTTGCAAATTGCTAGTGAAATTTTTTCCAGTTGTGTTCTTAATACTTCTTTAGGGTTGAAAGTTAGGCTATAGTAAGTTTAGCGGCCCTTTGTGTACATATTATCCCCTTGCGTATGTAGTATTGTGCCTTTGTTGATGCTTAGTGGTACTACTTTGCTTTCTATTTTTTGGTTATTGTGTTGCTGGTGTTATCTGTCTGGATTCTTTTGCTGCTGCTGATACATTGTCTCTCTCTCCCTCTTGTGCCGAGGGTCTACCGGAAACAGCCTCTCTACTCCTCCGGAGTAGGGGTAAGGTCTGCGTACACACTAACCTCCCCAGATCCCACATGTGGAATCTCACTGGGTTGTTGTTGTTGTTGTTATTGCTAGTGAAAAATTTGTTGGAAAAACTATATGAATTCTCATATTTTTAGGAACTGATGGATGCATATTTGCACATCTTTATTAGGATTTTGACTTCAAGGAAAAGGAAGAGGTTCTAAAGTACTATCCACAAGGGCATCACGGAGTCGACAAAGAAGGCAGACCAGTTTACATTGAAAGAATTGGTCAAGTAGATTCTGTCAAACTATTACAAGCCACGACAATGGAACGTTACCTCAAGTACCACGTACAGGAGTTCGAGAGGACCATTAATGATAAAATGCCAGCCTGCTCACTTGCAGCCAAAAGACACATTGACACAAGCACAACCATTCTGGATGTCCAAGGAGTGGTATGATATGATCTCAAAACCTAGTTAGTGTGATTTAATCTGTTAAGTATCAGATAACATACCTTATTTTTTGGGTTACTAATACGCCAACGCCTCAGGGACTTAAAAACTTCAACAAGTCAGCAAGGGATCTCATTCAACGCCTCCAGGCTATTGACGGCAACAATTATCCTGAGGTACTTCCTTCCCCTTTCACTAAGCTGAAGCCCTGCATAACAGCCATTCATATATTAATAAGAGTTTTTTAAGTCCTGTTGTTTAATTGAATCATCTATTCGCTTTGTAGAGTTTGTGCCGCATGTACATCATCAATGCTGGTTCTGGATTCAGGCTCTTGTGGAACTCTGTCAAGTCATTCCTTGACCCAAAGACCACTCAAAAGATCCATGTAAGTCCATAATCAGCCTAACTTCGAAATACTGTTTCTGTCATTTTCATTAGAATAACAGAAGTATCATTCTTTTTCTTTTTAGGTTCTAGGCAATAAATACCAAAGCAAATTGCTTGAAGTAATTGATGCCAGGTAACTCCAGTAGTATTTAATTACTCTGATGGTAAGCACCCTCCACTTTCAACCAAGAGGTTGTGAGTTCGAGTCACCCCAAGAGCAAGGTGGGTAGTTCTTGGAGGGAAGGATGCCGAGGGTCTATTGGAAACAACCTCTCTACCTAGGGTAGGGGTAAGGTCTGCGTACACACTACCCTCCCCAGACCCCACTTGAGGAATTATACTGGGTTGTTGTTGTTGTTGTTTACTTAAGGTGAAATTGTGCATTGCTGATTAGGTTATCGCGTAGAGCCTAATTTTGATTCGTTTGTACTGTGTTTTACCAGCGAATTACCTGAATTCTTAGGTGGCACATGTACTTGTGCTGACAAAGGAGGATGCATGCTTTCTGATAAAGGTCCCTGGAATGATCCAGAAATAATGAAGGTAACTTTCAACCTTGTAATGTTAATAAGTTATCTGTCGACTGACAGCCAGTGGCGGAGCCACATACACCAAAGGGGTGTCGCCGACACCCCTTCGCCGGAAAATTACACTGTATAACTAGGTAATTTAAAAAAAAAATGTATATATACTATATAATGACACTCTTTGACTTCTTGATGAGTTTATATCTTTATATTTTGACTATCCTTAATGAAAATTCTGGCTCCGCCACTGCTGACAGCACATTATCGCTTAGTAGTATCACTTTCCTGAGATCTGTGAATGATTTGATGTCAGATGGTTCGCAATGGTGAGCATAAATGCTGCTCACACAAAATTGTGGTCTCATTTGATGAGAAGACTATCCCAGAGGATGACAATGCTAACACCAAGGTGTGTATACTCTCATGTCTGCTGTTTTTAGATCAGTTACTTTTATTGTTCATATAATTATGAAGTGATTAAATATATTTGCAGAATGTAAAGAAGAACACTTCCTTTAAAAAGGGAACTGACTCTCCCAACGTTCAAAGGGATAATGTGGCATATGGACAGCTTTCCCCTGTCCGCGAGGAAGTAAGTTGCTTCTTCATCCATAATTTTTGGGTCTAAAGAGTAAAAAAAGGGCAGCCCGGTGCACTAAGCTCCCGCTATGTGCGGGGTCCGGGGAAGGGCCGGACCACAAGGGTCTATAGTACGCAGCCTTACCCTGCATTTCTGGAAGAGGCTGTTTCCACGGCTTGAACCCGTGACCTCCTGGTCTAAAGAGTAAACTTAATGTGAATTCAGTTTTCATCTACATATCTGCTTTCTGTTAAGGTAAAAGTGGGACAGGAAGAGTTGGCAGAGTAGTTTGTTTAGTTTCTTCACTTCTCTAATACTTCACTGGGTTTCATATTCTAACACCAATGATTCATCCTCAACTATATCCTAAACCGAATTCAACGTTTTGGTTTTAATTTTCAGTTTGATATCCCTGTCGTGGACAAGGCTGTTGATGCAACTTGGCATAAAGTTGTAAAAGCTAACAACTTTGCCAATTCTAAAGGTACAATACTCACCCATTGTTACGTGTTTCACATTGGTTGAGGGAATGTGTTGTTGGTTTTATATGTTCTTGAGCAATCTTTACCTCATGTGATAGCTTTCGTCATTGAGTTCAGCCCAAGTTTCATTTTCTTAATAGTATCAGAGTCAAATCCATCTCATTCTGCTCATTCTTACCGCAACAACAACATACCCAATATTATCCCATACCGTGACGTACAACAACATACGTGACGTACAACAACATACCCAGTATTATCCTACACCGTGGGGTCTGGGAAGGGTAGTGTGTACACAGACCTTACCCCTACCTCAAGAATGTTTGAATGGAGATGCGGGGGATCGAACCCCGTGCCTCTCGCATGCGCTCTACCATTTGAGCTACATCCCCACTTCATTATGCTCTATCATTCTACTCATTCTTCTGCAACATAAACTTGTATTCCTCTGTTGCTCTACAGATTTCTTCCCTGTACACGATACCTGCAAGTCGCCCGAAGGATTTAGCAACCCCGTATTCAGTGGAGTGATGACTTTAGTCATGGGCATCGTGACATTGGTTCGGATGACAAAGAACATGCCAAGAAAACTTACAGATGCTACCCTCTTGGCTGGTTCTTTATGTAGTGCTGAAATTATTAAAGGACAGCCTCAGTTAAATGGACATGTCATCTCTACAAAAGATTATATTAGCATGATGAAACGAATGGAAGAACTTGAGGATAAGGTCATTACTCTTAGCCATAAACCTTCTTCTTTACCTCCTGAGAAAGAGGAAATGCTTAACAATGCCATGAACCGGGTTGATACTTTGGAGCAAGAGCTTTCTGCTACCAAGAAGGTATTATCCGCTTTTTCCTTTTCTACGTTCAGTCCATATTATCTGTCTTTTAATGTCAAAACGACTAATATTTGGGACCAGATGATGTGATTGAGAAGTTTGATAGTTTAATAAGATTTGAGTAAGAGTGTTAATATACTTAACGTTTAACTTGCAGGCTCTTGAAGAAGCTCTTGTTCGTCAACAAGAGCTCCTATCTGCCCTTGAGAAGAAAAAGAAGAAGAAGAAGAAGTTCTTTGTTTTCTAAGTGCAAAAGCTTCAAAAAGTTTGAAACAAATTGGAAATATTATAGGGTTGTTTGAATTTCTTTGGATAGATGCAGAGATGGTGATTTTTTTGCCCAAGAAAGGCTGTTTGAATGATCTCAAATATTTGTAAAATTAACTCTGTAACACTTGAATATTTTTTTACATTACCTGCGAGATTTTCATTCACCCATATATATCCTATGGAGCTCTAATTGTAAATGCCGTATATTATGGCACATTATACATCGGCTTGTATTTTCTGTAAAAAAAAAATGAAAGCAGTTTGCTGATTGCTTTTGTTCAAATTACAATAGTTGTTTTCAATGGCAGCAACATTTTTCACTACACACATTAGATTGTTTTGTCCTCCTTATTCTTGGTAAGATTTGGGGATAAAGCTTTAGAATCAAGAAGGTTAGATTTTGTACTTGAGATAAAGATGAGTTATTGAGAAGACTAGGCAAATTTACTTCTGCAAATTCATATAAATCACTATTTGCTTTTCTTTTCATCTTTTACCTTCAACCTCTTCTATTCTATTATTCCTTATTTTGTTTGATTTACTTGTTCTTTTAGCATCATTGTTACATTCCAATTCACCCAGATCCATTTGCTCAAGTGTTTAGGCACTAAAAATCGCAACCCGCTAAAAGTTTGGGCGTTTCTATTTGAATACAGCACAGGTAGTGATTGTTGAATTAAAACACTTTCAAATGTTACTTCAGCATGTCAAAAACAAACTCACAACAAACTTACAGAAAATATAACTTTTCACATGATGAGAAGTTGTGCACCTCATTTTGCAAATGTAAAAGAGGATCCGAAAAAGAAAAAAAGAAAAGAAAAAAGGAAGCACTAAACGCATACTGCGAGTACTGCCAACACATACATTACAAATATGTTTCTCATTTGGATACCACAGTTGAACGTCCCGAGGCATCTTCATCTTAAAAGCAAAACTTCTTTTTCTGCAGAAAAAAGCATTGTGGATGCAAATCAGCACCAGAGCGCAAATTGTAATTCACAACAACTTAATACAACGAGGAAAGTGCATGCGCGTTTCTATTCAAGATGTTTTTCCTTATTAGTTTTTCTCTCAGCAAGTAAAAAGATTTGCACTTCAAATTCTAATTAGGCTAAAGTCCTAGTCTGATGTTTGTTCAAATACCATGCAATAACAGGAACTCACCCGGAACTTGGCAGCTTCTTGACCGTCAATGTAAGCAAGAAGTTCCTCTTGCCTCATCAAAGCCTCATGTAATGCCTGTTCAACCAGAAACAAGCAGGGAAGGAGTTATCGACTCAAGAACCAAGAAAAAGATGTTTGTAATACGGAAAAAAAACAGATATTACTTTCAGCAAAACATCACTACATTTATTAAAATGCTTACGCTGGCATTTGCACCCATCAAAATAAAATCAATCTCACCATGCAAAAGTAAAACCAACCACCTCAAACCCTTTTTTACCTCTCCTTATGTACAATTCTTTTAGGGATTTCCAAAACAGTACAACGTGTCTCGTACAACCAACTGCCACAACAATATTTCAAACTAAAAACCACATTAATTAGACCATACATTAGCTAGACCATATGTAAGCAGAACTGCCAGATGAACAATCATAGAAACAGAAAAAATGCACATTAAAACGCAGGTTCTGGATGGAGCAATGACTATAAGTTTCCTTGCTTATTTAGAGGAACTTCATAAATCGCTTACCTTCTTGGTTGCTATTAACTCAGCTTCTAGGGCATCCACTCGGCAAACTGCTGCATTTAGCAATTCCACTTTCTCATAAGGCATCTCAGATGGCTTTTGTTGAAGCGTATTTACTTTGTCTTCAAGTTCACCCAATCTCTTGAGAACGACGGAGAGCAGTTGAGCTTCTGTAAAAGCTGGAGTAGGTGAAGGGAGCCGAAACTCCTCTTTAGCGCTAGCATCAAAAGTAAATTCTTGACCAGCTTGGTCTTCAACAGTCGATGAATCTTGTAATTTCTTGGTTACATGGCATGTAACTGAGCGGAAAAGCATCAACACCGTCATGAAGAAGGCCATAAAAAGTCCTATAACTCGAGCACGAAGACCCTCTACAGGTTTTTGAGAGTCTGCTGGTGGAAGCATCGCTGAAAAGGTTAACAAGATGGCACCATGTGATTATAAATTAAACAGATTTATGAGACTACTGTTGTACTAGTAGCAACAGCCAGCCTAATATGTCCAAGTTGACCATGGAATAGTAGTCCAGGTCAAACAGAAAGTACTGGTTGCATGACAGCAACGTGCCAGGTAAAAGTTGAACAAACAAGAAAATATTCACATTTTATATTTTCATCAAAAGAAAACATTTACATTTTGTTTTTTCGTGAAAAGAAAATATTCACATTATGCAGGCGTTTAAAGCCTGAATAGTGCATGCAACTTGAAGAAACAAATTAGGATGATTAATATTCAAAGTCGTGACATAAAAACTTCATTAGATGAAAGAGGAGAAAAATGTAAGGAAAATATCAACATCATAACTGCATAAATATAAGCATCGTGTGTGCACACACATGTACACCAAACAGTGAGCTAGCTTTTCGTTTTTCTTTTTCCTTGATTAGGTGCAAAAATAAAAAATTTACCACTTGAATAAACTATATGAATTCAGAGATATTTATGCCCCCCCCCCCCCTCCTTTCATAGTGTGTTCATAAGCAGTGTATTCTCTTCTTAATAATTCTTACCTTTGGGGGTCGAGGGTCTTTGAAGGGATGATTCCTTCTTCCATGCAGAATCAACAGCCTTGTCAACCATGGGAACATATTCATCATATCCTGGGAAGTTTGTGGTGTAGCCAGACATTCCAATAGCCTTAGCCTGCTTGATGACGAGAAAAAATTAAATATGAACATAACAAATAATATGCTCAACATCCTATTCAAGAAAGGAACGGGGATGTGGTTATTTTTTTTTTCTTTACATAAGGTAGGAACAGGGATGTGTTTAATCAAAGTGACACAATCTTGAATCTGAGGTTCATCTCAAACAAGAACGTCTAATAGACAGCCGCAGTTTGACGTAAGACGGTCTTTTTTATCAAGTGACGTCCAGACGAATCCTTTTCAATAAAAGAAAAGCCACATGAAATTGAGTAAAAACAGACAAGTATACCTCTTCTCGGACAGGAGTAAGCCGAAGATGTGAATAACTCCTTACAGCTTTTGGGGAAGCAATATCTTCAGCTTCAGATCCAGATTCTGCAGTAGAGGTGTCACTACTACCTTTCACCTGCTAAAATAAAACAAAAATGTAACCATCTTCAAGAAAAACAAACTATATGGAGTATTTCTAATACTTAGGAAATACGGTAGAAGTCCTACCGTTGGGTAGCGAGGCTTAGCATAAACTACCTTCCCTTCACTATTTAAAACTTTAACAAGCTGTTTGGCACGCCGTGCTTCACCAATCATCTGCATCCCAAAAAGAAAGTGGGGTGGGGGTGAGGGTGGGGGTATTCCATTAGTTTGAAATGTAAACATGTCTGCATCACCAAAAGAGATTGTTTCTCATTATTAGCTAGCGTTGGCCATAGATTCCCAAATTTGTTTTGAAAAATCAGTTTTGGGTGAAGTTTGGCTTGAAGATGAAAATGCGTTTGGACATACGTTTTCAAAACATATTTCCCAGATTCATTTTGGAAAAACATGTGTACTATTGAGCTGGTTTTGGGATTTTGCCAAAATATAGGCAAAATCTATGGCCAAACAAGTGTTTGCCAAATAAAACCCAAATTTATTTTGGCAAAATCCATGGCCAAACGGGTCCTTAAAAATATCTTGGAGACGAACTGTCTTCCTGAATATGTTACGAACAGACCATCATTAGAAAATAACATTCATTAGCTGCGAGGGCCTTGAAACTACCTTTAGTATATCTGGATTTTGCCATGGCCCTTTATCCGAACGCATGCAACCCCCTCGGTCTGCACATGTACAGGTACCGCCTAGGAACTCTGGCAACTCACTGCATCAAAAATCAGTAGAAGAATGTTGAGGGAAACTACCAGAAATGCTACCTAAAGCAAACAAATACAGCAAAATTCTTTGTCTAGTGAATAAGAATTCAGATCCTTTTACCTAGCATCAATTATTTCAAGCAATTTGTTCTGGTACTTATTCCCTAGAACCTACAAGAGACAAAAAAAGTAACAAGGTAAATATAACCACTTCTTTTAAAGCAGAGACTTCATAAGTTACAGGAGAAGAGCATCAACAAACATGTATCTTGGAGGCTGTCTTCGGGTCCAGAAAACTCTTAACAGTGTTCCAAAGGAGCCTAAACCCAGGTCCAGCGTTGATTATGAACATCTGATGAAGAGTCTGCACATGTCAAAAAAGGGAAAAATCTGTTAATGATCCCAAAGTTAGGAGACTCTCATAATATTTATTCAGACAGGAATGAAATCATGCCTCTGGATAATTATCACCATCAATCTTCTGGAGTCGCATAATAAGCTCCCTTGCACTCTTGCTAAAGTTTTTCAAGCCCTAAAAATCAACATAGAAAATGAAGATAGGGAAAACATTTATTTGCTCAAAAACTGCTTCTCAAATCATCAAAGGTAGAGAAAGAAAAACTAAACAAGAGGTAACTTACCACTCCCTGAACATCCAAAATGGTCGTGCTTGAATCGATCTGCCTTTTTGCGGCTATTGTACAAGCTGGAAACTTAATCATAAAGGTTTTCTCGAACTCTCGTACGTGGTATTTTATATAACGATCCATGGTTGTGACTTGCATGAGTTTGGTAGGATCAACTTTCCCTAGTCTTTCAATGTATACTGGTCTACCCTCCTTATCAATCCCATGATAACCTTGGGGATAATGTTTTACAACTTCGTCCATCTCTGGGAATTCAAACTCCTGATGAGCGATTAAGTTCAGAAAGCATTTCAGCCTAAATGATGTTACAAACATACAACTAAAAATACAAAAAAGAAAGAGCACCGTTCCAGCCACATGCTGTGAGGGATAATATTACCTCCAGAATGGTGTCAGCCCCAAAATCCTTCCTCCACTGAATCATATCAGCCCACATGTGCTTCGCTTTCTCGATGTCAAACTTCCTTGCTTTTAAGAACCTGCAACAAACACAGAAGAATTGTTAATAAGTTGGGATGCTGTAAAATTAAACATCTATACTCACATTTGATCTATCTTTTGTTCCAGTTCTGGCAGGCCTGTAAGAAAGTTTTTAATGAAGTTGACAAACAAATCCAACTTTCACAGAAGACCTATATGAATAAATTTTTCAACATCAAAGATGTAATTCAAATGACTCGTAAACACGCAGAAACATCACAGTAAACTTAATGCAGCATTAACCTTATCACTTTGCGCATACATACATGTAGAAGTTACAGGTAACAGGACATTACCTCAACATCATATAGTAGTCATCATGTCTCTCTGGTAACAGCTCATCCAAAAGTAATGCTTGCCTAAACTGATCAACAGCCTGTAGCTCCTCAGCATCCCGAATATCCTCGATGGAAACTGAGCTCACTCGTCCATCGCTTTTTCTTCTACTATTTTTCTTCTTAAGAGAATGTTTGAATTTTGTTGATGCATTCAGTGCTTTCTTTTTCAGGGAACCAATTCTCGTCCTCCTCTCATCCTCTGAATTCTCAAAATCAGATTTTCTCTCCCTTCTCTCTTCACGTGCAGATGACCCCTCAAAGCCTGTTAAGTGGTGGAAAAGATTAGGAGTGGGAAAATCAATTCCAGAATATCCAAAAGGGTGAAGCAGAAGCATACTGAGAAAACAAACTAGACCAACAAGTCCTACGCACAAGTCAACTAGACTTCAGCACGTACAGAACAAACTCTTTTTCCTCTAAAAGCCCACTGCGATGTGCGAATACAGAAAATAATAACAATAGTTCCTCTCTACTACATGATTCTATAATTATCTTTTATGTTTCTGTAGATTTTTTCATAAAGAAGTTTCCATACATTAGACTTTCAAGCACTTGTACCTTATGCCCTAAATGGTCAATTGGCTAAGATGGAAAGTAAGGGAGTGAAATAGATACGATGTTTCACTTAAAATTGAACAAATAATTCCTCCTCAACCGAATCACCCTTATGCTCATTATATGGAAGCTCATTGTGATAGTTGGCAAAACCAGAATGTGGGACAAATTGCATCAGTCGATAATACTGAACAGGGCGCTCGACAATTCTGTGAACATGACCATGTCGTTGTCGAGAGCTGAGAGCTACTTTTCCCCAAATAAGAAAACCAAAGTCACCAGATAGGATAAACAAAAACGGCACTAAGTAGATTTTGTCAAAATCCACACTACTTCACAAAAAATCTTAATTCCCTCCTAGGATTAAGAGAATCAACAAGAACAACTTCGTATCAATCCCAAACTCGTGGGAGTCCACTCTATGAATCATTTACACTTGTTATGCTCAACAACAACTTCGTCTCAATCCAAAACTAGTTGGAGTTCACTATATCGATCATCTACGCTTATTATGCTGCATTTTGTGACCTATTTCATTCCGTCAGAAATTGTATTTATTTTTTTCGACCATATGATAAAACAATAAAAAGAAAAACTACTAAAAACCTCAATTCAAAAGTCAGCACAATTCTGACCCATCTCATTCCAATTCAGTCATCAAAAGTCATAACATTGAAAAATACAGACAAGGTCAAAAGCCCTAATTTTTAACAAGAGAAATAGCTATAAACTAAAATGACCAATAATGTACTTAAAATTTTGAAAATAAAAATAAAGCATGAAAAATAAAAGAAAATCAAATAAACTCACAAGGCCTAGCAAACCGATCTAACGGACCCGACATGGCTGCCGCAATTCTCAACTCTTGTAGATCGACAAATCAAAATAGCTCCACAAAATCCGTGTAATACCCTCTAAAAAAATTTGATTTTCTGCAGCAGCAACCTTTTCCAAGTATATAGGTTGAAAAGACGGCAATAAATGCATAACCAAGAAAAAAAATCTAAAATAAAATTAAGTGTAACGGTAAAAGTGGAATTAATGAAGTAGAATAAGGGTATTTCCGGAAATAGAAAAATTACTGGCGCCGTAAGGAAAATATTTTCACCGGATAATGCGACGGCGATGATAGAGGAGAAAAGGATATCGATCGAGAGAGAGAGAAAAGTTGGGTTAATTTGTGAGCTGTATATTGGATTTGAATAGGAATATGAAATTGTGGGACCCAAAAGAAGGTGACATATTGCCACGTGGCCGAGGGAATTAGATTTTGTCGGGATAAGAATTTAGAGGAATAGAGGAATGTGCCGACAGTGTTTGGAGTGAAAACGCCAAAAAGGTTATTGTGACCACCCAATATTATGGTGATTGAGTAATGATTTGTCACTTTGATTGTAGTTTGTAAGTTATCGTAAATATAGCATGGGACAAGAACCTAAAATAGTTATTTTGGATACGTAGCACCGAAACAAGTGTAAAAAAAAAGAGAGTAAAATATTTAAATATAACGCTAGTTATATTTTAATGTCTGATTTGGACGCTAAGATATAACATTCTTTAAAAGAGCGTTATATATAAAATGCTTTTAAGCAAGACGATATATCTGAAAGCTGATAAAATAATTAAGTATAGCGCGATTTATAAATCGCGTTATGCATACATAAATACTCATTCCCTTCCCTTTCCCCATGTTCAAAAACCAGAAGCTCCACCACCCCATCTCATTTTTAAAAAACTTCCAGCGCCCCCCTCCCCCCAATTAACTCGGTAAAAAATTTGAGGGGACCCTACCCGTCCCACACAAAGACAAGAGTGTTGGTCTCACATCCTAGCCACGCCTTCTATTGTTGTGGGTTGCTTGTTTCGGACTCAATTTTTCAATTTTTCAAAAAATATAAATCAAGGTATTCCGATTTAGTTTATGCCGGAACTCGTATAAATAATGCATATTAGTTGTTTTGAATGTGTTCCATGTTGTTTTGTATTTTTTTTTTCTTTTGCGATTAAATGGGTATGTTATTTTTATCCGGATTAAAATATTAGTGTTCTAAAAAAATATGTTAAAATTAAGAAATCATTATTATTTGTTAATAAAAATGTTAATAAATTACTTTTATTATTTTATATATATTTTCGTGAATATTTTGTGATTAAAATATATTTGTTGTTTTCATCTAGTTTAGATTATTTATTTGCTTAAAGACTAGTAATATAGTATCCTTTTAGCGTAGAAAATGTAGAGACTTTTAGCGTAGTATCCATGTTGTTTAAATATCTCTTATGCTGATAGAGCAAACACAAACTCTGTCCAATTTACAAAACTTAATTATTTAATTTACAAAGAAACATATAAAATTATAAAACTAACATGTAAAATAATAAAACTAACATATACAAGAATTAAAGATAGCTTGGTGCTACTGGGCCTCAAATATCGAGCCTGAAACCCATATGTGAATATTCTGTCTAATTAAATATTGTATAATTATAAAAATTAACTATTTAATTTACAAAACAAACATATAAAATTATAAAAATAACGTGTAAAATAATAAAATTGACACATACAAGAATTCAGGATAGCTTGGTGCTACTGGACCTCAAATACCGAGTCTAGAACCCTATATGAATACTCTGTCCAATTAAATATTGTATAATTATAAAAATTAATTATTTAATTTACAAAACAAATATATAATTAATGTTGTTTAATTTACAGTAGACGACATGGACGTGCCGCCTATGCATCCCGGACCTTTCTGCGATGAGCTATTAGTATTACAGGGCGATCATAGGTCCGCCCACATATGGGAGGGAGAGTTACTGGCCCCAACTCCCCGCGTTAGGAGAGTGGACGACAAGTGGGATTTTCTGAAGGGAAAAGTTCTCCATCTCCGTGTAGTCCAGCGCATGCGGGATACGGACTTCTACAGGATTTTGAGATCGGGCGGTGGCAGCTCGATTGGTCTTTGATCACGACCTTGATAGAGCGATGGCGACCGGAGACGCACGCATCCCACCTGCCCATTGGCGAGGCCACCATCACGCTGCAGGACGTGGATGTTTTATATGGTCTGCCGGTTGATGGACACCCCGTCGCTCTGCCGTATGCCATGAGAAAGATGACACGTGGACAATATTTGGACATGCTGCAGCAGTTCATTGGTTTCAAGCCACATGGTGAGACAACACAGGCAGGGGCTAGTCGCCTGAGTTTGACGGCTATTCGACAACATTTGGAGATATTGCACCCCGACATCACTGGCAAGACAGATGATCTGCATATTCACTGGTATACGAGATTCTTGTTGTTCCTTATGTTTAGAGGGGTCTTGTTCCCGAACACTTGAGGGAACCTAGCCAGCTTGAGATTTCTTTATCATCTTGAGCGGCTAGATGATTTACTCCAATACAGATGGGGGTGTTGTTGTTCTCGCCTACTTGTACAGGCAGATGATGAAGTACAACTGGGGTGTTGCTGTTCTCGCCTACTCCCTCATCAAATCAGGTTCATCATTCTCTTCCTCCTCATCACCAACCTCATGAGGGAAGGGTGTGTCATCTCCGGACTCATCGACATTGTTTTCATAATCAATGTTCTCTTCCTCATTCTGTGTATCTATCAGATCCCAATTTAATATGTCGTCTTTGGGCAATTGAGTTAAGACATGTGGTTCAACTTGCTCGTTTTTACTGCACAAATAATAAAATAATACGCTACTCAAATAATAAATACTTTACATATAACTGTATCACTTCACTTACAAGTCATAATGTGTTCATATTCCATGATGGACGTTATCTTGTTGGTGATGACTCCCGGATGGACCACCATGATCCACCGCACCAGAACTACGCGTATTCCAATTGGGCGTGAGTTCATAACTTGTAAAATTCATATATGGCTGGTACACTTTGTGGAATATATGAGTGTTAATATAAATTAGATACAACAAAAATATACATTGTAACACAAAGAAAAATAAATTTACCACTCGTCTTGTTGATTATGTAAATCATGAGAGAAATTATTTTCTCGCTCCTCATTCGCCCGTAGTGATAAGTTTAAATCAGGCCAAACTCTTTCAGCCGAAACCTGTCCGGCAAAACCTGCTCCATGATAACCACTCGATGACTGAGGGTTATCCCTACTATGTGAAACCTCATTATTGCGAACGTCTTCAACCTTGACGTACATTTCCACATTTTTACCACAAGAAATTCACGGTGTTCATCCAGAGTCCTAAAAAATCTCTCAAAGTTTCATCATCGTCGATGTTAAACTGAGCGTAACAAGCAACCCTGCGGAGTGACGGAATATGAATATCTTCCGGTTACTTTAAGGTTCACCGAACGTTTCTTCACACTCATTTTATTACATAACAACGATACCAATCTATCGTACTCCATTGTAAGTGGCAACTTAACATGACGCTGTGTAAATAAACTATAGCTCACAGAGTTATTCGCCACCACAACCTCACCCCCCCCCCCCCCCCNCTTTTTTGCTCTTCAGTCATTGTGAAAAAATGCTTGAGAATTTAACAAGAAGAAAAAATTTAACAGGACTTAGGAATATTTTTGAATAGATTTTTGTAAAATCCTAACGCTTTTAAATAAGGCGATGCCTATCTTGGGGGGTTGAATTTTTTGAGGTATACCACTCTTTTAAAGGGCACTATACCCATTTGAATTATTGTTATGTCAGTTAAACGCAAAAGACTTATTGGTGGGCCCACAAAACAGGTATTACGCTTTTATGAACAACGCTATACATACCTGACATATCAGCTTCCAAGTATAGCGCTTTTCTTAAAGGCGTTTTATATATAACGCTCTATTAAAGAGCGCTATATATAGATATGCCACACTTTTTTTAACACTTATTTCGGTTCTACATGTCTAAAAGAACCACATTTAGGTTATGGACTCAATATAGCATGGCCTATTTTTTGAACCAGTAATTGAAAAATAGTAAACGTTTGCAAATATTATACTGAGACACGAAAAGTTCCAGCATAATATACTGGAGATTGGTAACATGTGTATGAACTTCCAGCATATTATGCTGGAACTCCAGCACACGAAAAATTTCAGCATATTATACTGGAGATTGGAGTAATTGTGTATGAACTTCTGTATATTATGCTGGTATATTTTCGGATTTAGAACAGTGTTTTTGTTCAAATTTATCTTTACATAAAAAGTGACTAAATTTCGATTACTTTTAAAACAGTGACTATTTTCCAATTACCACTTATAAATCTTGCTATTTTTAAATTTCTCCATCCCTACTCTGCCTAATAAATTTCTTAAATTAGTAGTAGTTAGTTTTATGTTGGGTTAGGAATCTATTGTAACCTTCTTTTTGATCGGGTTTGAAATTGGTAATATGAGCAACTTCACACAATTAAAGTTATATAAGTATTTTATATTATCATAATAACTTATTTTATTATAACTGGTCAAGTAAATTTACAATTCACTATAGACAATTAAATTAAGTTGATAATATAAATAATCTTTATGGCAATGTACAATCACTTAATATTCCTAACTTCTAGTTGGGTGGCACTACAAATACACTTTGTCCAATTGTCCTACCAACTTAAAATGTTAGGTTAACCGCTCAAAAAAGACAAGCCTAAAATCATGGGTAAATCAAGAAATGCAGCTACGTTTAGATAAAATATACGTAATAGTTTTTGCTCAAAAATATATTATATTAAGAAATTATTAAATATATATAAATTTTAAATTTAGTTATTGCTATTTGAAGTTATCGGTCTAAATTTTAAAACTCATAGAGTAAAAAAATCTTGACTTCGTCTCAAATGTCGAAATCATGTTATAATACGTTTAAGAAACCTAGTCAAAGTCTAACCCCAGAATTTGGCTTTAAAGCAATTGTGCTATTAATACAGAGGTGTTATAAAGTTTTGCTATAGGACAAACACCATGTTAATTTTGCAGAGGTGACCGCGCCAGATACTTTTTTTTGGTTCCCATTAGATGTTGATTTTGCGTCGTGTGGAGCCTCATTCGAGGGGAAACACTCTCTGTTAGTGGCGGATCCAATATTTTTATTAAAGAAGTTAAAATATAACGAAATAAACTCATTAAGAAGTCAAGAGGTATAATTCTTTGACGAAAAGGTATCGTTTAACACCCTTTTGATGTATGTGGCTCCACCATTACTCTATACCAAGGATTTTTTAATACTCGATCTCAAATTTGAGATCTCAAAAGAGCATTGCACCACTTACTTTGGTGATCACGCTAGATATTTTCGTCTTTCTCTAGGTAAGATCCATCTGGCCGAGTCTCTGAATAACACCTGTACCTTTGTTATATTGTTCTTTTCTTACTTTTTTTCTCCTGAAAGTGTAAAATATATCACGCCGAATGAGTTGTCACGTCATAATTATTAAGTTGGATAGAACTTGCAAATTGTACTGGGCACTATAATGTTGTCTATACTTGGAAGTCAGAAGGGTTACTATAACTTTCTTGAACTATTGGTATTATTCCAACGGTAAAAGAGCTAACATTTAATTTAAGTATTATATGCTCACCCTCTTGTGCGAGGTCGTTATCAAGGGAGGTATGTAATTTTAGACCTAATGGTGTTTCTGTACGAAAGAAAATGTTTTCCATAATTATTTTTTGATATCTGATTAATAAGCGAAAAATATTATTTCAACAATATTTATATATACTACCATAATTTAGGAGAACAGTATGAAAGACGAAATGAGATGGGACAGAGGAATGGGAGTTCAAGGGCCGGGGATCAGGCTTGGGGTTCGGGGCTCGAGGATTCATGGGTCTAGGGTCGGCGGCCGAGATAACTTATACTTCCCGTTTTAATTTATATGAATCTATTTTTTTTTGTTTGCTTAAAAAAAAGATCTATTTTTAAAATTGAAGTTCAATTTATATGAATCTATTTTCTTTTCTGTTTGCTTAAAAAAAAGATCTATTTTTAAAATTGAAAATAATTTAGCTTACGCTTATAATTTTATCTTTAATGAAAACTTTTATAACTACATAAATACTCTGAGCCCTTTTTTGACTTGTTTAGGACCACAAATTTCAAAAATCTTCATTCTTTCTAAAACTCCGTGCCCAGTCAAATAAGTTCACATAAATTAAAACGGAGGGAGTAACTTGTTTGGTCAAACCGTAAAAATTTAGCTTATTTTGAGAAGTGTTTTTTTCTCAAATACTTTTGGTGAAAAAGAGTTTGTGTTTGGCTAATTAATAAAGGTGTCTAACGGGCCGGACTGACCTCTTTACAACCTGGTTCAACCCGGGTCAGCCCGGTCCAGCCCACTATTGTAGCTTAATATTACGGGTTGGACGGCTAACGGGTTTTAAACGTACAATTTTTGAGCAATGGTGCACCGAACACGCTACAACCCGTTAAGCCCTTAACGGGTTCTTAACGGGATGCAGCCCGGTTCAGCCCGTTAACATGTATACTTTTATTTTATTTTTAATTTTTGATCGTTGCCAACGGCCATATCTGAAAAGGACTGTTGGCCAACGGCCATATCTGTCCAAAACAGCCTAATAATTGTACCCCATTAATAAAATAGCCTCCCTTACCCCACACCTAATAATTGGTAAATTACTATTTTAGCCTTTTAAAAACTATAAATAGCCCCCTTTCTTCTTCATTATTCCTCACAATTCATTCTTTTACTACTCTAATTCTCTCTCAATTCTCTCTTGCTAATATTCTCAGTTACTCATTATTTCAACTTTCAAGTTTCATCAAATATTTAGTTTAGTCATTACAAAATTATTATTATCAAGTATTCTAAATTTCTAATTCAATTATTCAAGTGAAGTGTGGTATCAACTATCAAGTATCAAGTTATCAATTGAAAATTGAGTTTCTATATCAAAATTAGTGCGGCATTCGGAATCCCGGTACACTCGTTCCATTTCTTTTTCTTATTTTGTGTACATTTATTTTATTTTTTAGAATTATTATTTTAATTTCTTAAGAAGAAAGTTAAATAGTATTATACTTAGTTGAAGTTAAACCTATGACCTTACAAAGTTTTGTACTCCTTGATCACTAAGCTACATTTTTAGGATATATTCATGAGATTTAAAACTTAATATATAAAGATAAAAAATAAAGTTTATTCTTATATATACAAAATAATTTTTCAACGAAGGAGATTCGGATTTTGTATACACCCGTGGTCCGGGCGTAACCTCATAAAGAGGTCTATGACAAATTCCTACCGAATCCAACGTAACAAATATTAAATACAAGTAACTGTATTTGGTCAGTACATCCGTGGTAAGAGTCTCACGGTAACTAATTCAAAGTACAAAGGATTAGTAGGAATATTTCAAAGACATGAAAGCGACGTTGAATGCAATTGCATGCGTCCCCAAGATAAGACAATACTCCCTCTGTTTTTTTTTTATTTATAAAAAAAGAATAAATCTTTTACTATTTAAAAAATCAAATAATTTTTATTTGACCATGTTTTTTTGCAAATAGATTTTAGATATTAAAGAATTTATGTTCACATTTACATAAAAAAATTAGTCAGTCGTATTCTGAAAAGACTCAAACAAATTGAAACGGAGAAAATATTATTCTTCATCCTTTTTGTATGATATCTATTGAATTAAAAAAAAAGTGTATGGTCAGAGAAAAATAAGATACAATTTTCATAGAAAGAATACAAACCAATCGTGGCATTAAGAACAAATTTTTGCTTTCCTCATGAAAGAAGAAAAATAAAAGAGATATTCTTCTCAAAAGTATATGATCCTTTGGAGTTAAGAAAAATAAAAGAGATACTCTTCTCAAAAGTATATGATCCTTTGGAGTTATAAAAAATTTGTTGGTCTTTAAGTTTAGTGTAGCTTAATTTTAAGTTTGGTATAGCTTAAAGATAGTGAATGAAAAATACTGGGAAAAGAAATGGAGGGAAGTGTGAATTAGTGCACGTTGCCCCTTACTGGAAGAAGGAAAGAAAATCTCTGTGTATATAAAGAGAAGCTCTTCTTCTAGCTCTTAAAGAGTTGAGAAAAAGGAAAAGCTCGCGTCGTCGTCGTTGCTCGCTCGCTCGACTTCGGTCAAAGATCATATACATTTGATGGCAATGAAACGAGTTTTGGGGTATCTAAAACATACCCTAAATTATGAGTTGCATTATAACAAAAATATCCCTCCGTAATCAAGGGATATAGTGATGCAAATTGGATCACCGGATCATCTGAAGTTAAATCCACGAGTGGATATGTTTTCACAATTGGGGGGTGGAGCAGCGTCTTGGAAATCATCCAAACAAACGGGCATCGCCCGTTCTACAATGGAATCTGAATTCATAGCTTTAGATAAGGCCGGTGAAGAAGCTAAATGGCTCCAGAATTTTTTGGAAGATATTCCATTTTGGCCCAAACCTTTGGCACCTATTTTTATACATTGTGATAGTCAAGCGGCAATAGGCAGGGCAGGGAGCGTAATGTATAACGGAAAATCTCGTCATATACGACGGAGACATAATACCATTAGACAACTACTCTCTAGTGGTGTTATCACAATTGACTACGTAAAGTCAAGAGATAACGTGTCGGATCCACTTACAAAAGGCCTAGCTAGAGAGGCAGTTGAAAGATCATCAAGGCCTAGGATAAGTCATCATGGCGGTAACTCTACCTAGCAGACTGGAGATCCCAAGAGCTAGGTTCAAAGAGATCAAACAAAGTTATGAATGACGGTTCAACATTATCAAATAACTCAACACATTCTCGTGATGAAGACAATGTTCAAAATCAAAGTAAAACATTAAGGCTTTTTGATAAGTCAATAAAGCTTAAAGATTTTTAATGATTTGCTAAGTCTGGCAGGATATGACCAGATAGTGTGTCTTTAGGAATACACGTTTACGAATCACCTATGTGAGTTTGAAGTGTAAGACGCTTCAAGGGGAATGAAAGTAAAGGCCAATTCTCTAAGTACTCATGAAACCAGGCGGTGTTCATAGCTGAAACGAACACAACCGTGCGAACCATAGATGGTTAAGGATTGATTGTGTGATTTATGTTGTCTAAGTATACAATAAAGCTCGACGGTTCAAAGATATCAAATCTACCGATTGACCGAGTATATCCGATATAAGTTCACTACGAAAAGTTCAAAGGGAAATCTACTTATCTAGATGCAATTAATTCTTGCATGTAAAACACACACACGTACGTGCATTCCTTTATTTTATAGCCATTCCCCATTCATGTGGGAGATTGTTGGTCTTTAAGATTAGTGTAGCTTAATTTTAAGCTTGGTGTAGCTTAAAGAGAATGAAAAATGGTGGGAAAAGAAATGAAGGGAAGTGAAATTTTGAATTAGTGCACTTTGTCCCTCATTAAAAGAAGGAAATAAAATCTACATGTATATATAGAGAAGCTATTCTTCTAGCTCTTAAAGAGTTGAGAAGAAGGCAAGTCTCGCGCCATCGTCGTCGTCGCTCGCTCGGCTTCGGGTTCGGGTTCGGTCAAAGATCGATTGATTGATTAATCTTTTTGGACAAAATTCCTTTCAAATTAATTAATTAATTAATTAGATGAATTAACGAAAAATTCAAATCCGGAATAACCCGCGACCCACGACCCTGTCCGGTCTGGCCCATTTTTCTTTCCCGGATTATTTTAAATCCGTTTTTAATTTTCCCGCAATATTCACACTTGTTCAGAACAGCAATGGTTGTTCTGAAAGGATTCTCCCATGTTCCAACAACTATGGCTGTTGTGAAATATTGCAAAACCTTTTCAGAAACAATACAAAATTGGCTATAAATATGCCTTGAATCCCACAATTTTTACGTACTAAATTTTCTGATCTTCTTCTGCACAAAAAATTCCAGTGTGCTTTACAGCCTTCGAGTGGTTCGTTGTTCACCGGCGTTTTTGGTACCAACACTCCGGTGAGTTAAATCTTTCTATCCTGGGAGGATATATTCCAAAACCTCGGGTACTTGAGGGGAATAATTTCCTTAAGGGCACACTGTGTATTCAGTGGGCTCGATTTATTCCTATACTGTTTTCAGAATTCATTTTTGATGTTCTTGTTCTACTAACTTTCTGTTTCTGTATTTTCAGAAAGTTTACTAATTTTATTTATTTTATAGCAATACAGATTCATAACAATCTTAAGGAAATTATATTTTTATTATATTTTGTAATCTGTTTGTGGAGATTAAGACCTTTATGTTTTCTACTCCCTCTGAATTTTATTATTCTGATTTGAAGATATAAAAACTTCATCAGAGTTTTGAAATTCAGAAAAACGATTTGAAGAACATAAAAATTTCATCGTTTTCTGTGAAACAATATATAAAATCTTCAGTTTTTATTTATTATACATATTGTTTATTGTTTATTACAGTATTGTTTATTGTTCTGGCTTTGCCATTGATTGAACTCTTCTGTTGTTGACAATGAGAAATGGCAATTGATAATGGAAATTCTTTGGCGATTGTTGCGGCAACGACAATAGCCTCGTCAAGCCGGACTGCTGTTCCACCGGCAGAAAAGCCGGGAAAATTTTCTGGAGCCAACTTCAAAGGATGGCAGCAAAGGGTGTTTTTCTTGTTTACCACACTTGGTATGCAGAAATTCACTAGTGAAGAGCCTCCAGTGCCTGTTGCGGACATGCCGGACAATGAAAAGTTCATGATTGTTGAGGCGTGGAAGTAGGCAGATTTTCTTTGCAAAGGTTATATTTTAAGTGCTTTAGAGGATGACTTGTACAATGTGTACAATGTGATGAATACTTCGAAAGAATTATGGGACGCACTCGAGAAGAAATACAAGACAGAAGATGCATGCTTGAAGAAGTTCGTGGTTGCCAAGTTTCTAGACTATAAAATGATAGACAACAAAACTGTGGGAACCCAAGTTCAGGAACTTCAACTTATATTTCATGACCTTATTGCTGAAGGTATGGTCGTGAATGAAGCATTTCAAGTGGCTGCAATGATTGACAAGTTTCCTCTTTCGTGGAGAGATTTCAATAACTATCTTAAGAACAAGCGCAAAGAAATGAAGTTAGAAGATCTTGTGATTCGTCTCAAGATTGAGGAAGACAACAAAACAGCCGAGAAGAAGTCTCGTGGAAATTCAACGATCATGGGAGCTAATATCGTTGAGGAGATTGCTCCAAAAAGTAAGAAGAGGAAGAGATCTTCTGGACAGACTAAGGAGCAGAACAAAAAGAAATTCAAGGGCAACTGCCACAACTGTGGTAATTGTCGTCTCCCAAAAAAGGATAAGAAGAAGGGACAGGCCAACATAGTGGAGAAGAATGATGACATTGATGATCTTTGTGCAATGCTTTCATAATGCAACTTAGTTGGAAATCCGAAGGAGTGGTGGATTGACTCCGGAGCCACTCGATATGTTTGTGTTGTCAAAGAAGCATTTGCGACTTACTCTACTGCTGGTCCCGAAGAAGAAATTTCCATGGGAAATAATTCAACAGCCAAGATTGAAGGTTATGGGAGGATTTTCCTAAAGAGACTTCCGGCAAGGTGTTAACGCTCAACAACGTTCTTCATGTTCCTACTATTAGGAAGAATTTAGTTTCTACTTCTTTACTTGTGAAGAATGGATTCAAATGGGTATTTGTTTCTGATAAAGTTGTTGTAAGCAAGAATGAAATGTACGTTGGAAAAGGCTCCATCACGGAGGCCCTTTTCAAACTCAATGTAATGGTTGTTGATAGTATGAATAAAATTTCAGCTTCTTCTTATTTGTTGGAGTCAAATGATTTATGGCATATTCGTTTAGGACATGTCAGTTATAAAACCTTGCGGAAATTAATAAATTTAGAAGTATTGCCTAAATTCGAGTGTAATAAATCAAAATGTCAAATATGTGTTGAATCTAAGTTTGTAAAACATCCTTATAAGTCTGTTGAAAGGAATTCAAATCCTTTAGACTTAATTCATACTGACATTTGCGATATGAAGTCGACACCATCTCGAGGTGGGAAAAAGTATTTTATTACTTTTATTGACGATTGCACTCGATATTGTTATGTTTATTTGCTTAATAGTAAGGATGAAGCAATTGAAGCATTTAAGCAATACAAGAATGAAGAAGAGAATCAATTGAATAAAAAGATCAAAATGATTAGAAGTGATAGAAGTGGAGAATATGAATCTCCGTTTGCAGAAATATGTTCGGAATATGGAATTATCCATCAAACTACTGCACCTTACACACCTCAATCCAACAGATTTGCGGAAAGGAAAAATCGGACATTAAAGGAAATGATGAATTCTTTATTAATCGCAGAGTTTGTGGGGGGAAGCTATCCTTACAACTAACCGAATAGTCAACAGAGCACCCCACAGCAAAACGCAATCTATTCCATATGAAAAATGGAAAGGAAGAAAACCCAACTTGAAATATTTCAAAGTGTGGGGGTGTCTAGCAAAAGTACAAGGCCCTTTAGCTAAAAAGGTTAAAATCGGACCAAAAACAGTAGATTGCTTTTTCATTGGATATGCTAAAAACAGTAAAGCATGTCGGTTTTAGGTCCATAAATATGATAATCCCAAGATTCATGTTAATACGGTAATGGAATCAGATAATGTTGAATTCTTTGAAAGCATTTATCCGTATAAAACTGAATGTGAGTCATTAAGTGAAAGACCTAAACGACCCCGGGAAGAACCAAAGAAAAATACTCCAAGTGTAGAAGATCCAAGGCGTAGCAAACGTCAAAGAACATCTACTTCCTTTGGACCAGATTTTGTTACATTCTTGCTTGAAAATGAATCTCAAACTTTTAAAGCAGCTATGTCGTCTTCTGATTCAGCATTTTGGAAAGACGCAGTCAATAGTGAGATTCGATCAATTTTGGATAACCATACATGGGAATTGGTTTATCTTCCTTATGGAAATAAGCCTTTAGGTTTGAAATGGATCTTTAAACGGAAAATGAAAGCTGATGGCACTATTGACAAATATAAGGCAAGACTTGTTGTCAAAGGTTATAGACAAAAGCAACGCCTTGATTACTTTGACACTTACTCGCCAGTAACGAGGATAACATCTATTAGGATGTTAGTGGCATTAGCGGTCGTGTATAGTCTTGAAATCCATCAAATGGATGTTAAAACAACTTTCTTAAATGGAGAATTATTGGAGGAAGAGATTTACATGGAATAACCTGAGGGTTTTGTGGTTTCTGATAAAGAAAAGAAAGTGTGCAAACTTGTTAAGTCGCTTTATGGACTTAAACAAGCACCCAAACAATGGAATGCCAAATTTGACCAAACAATGTTGGCAAATGGGTTTAAAATCAACGAGTGCGACAAATATGTTTACATTAAAAACACTCCAGGTCATGAAGTCATTGTTTGTTTATATGTTGATGACATGTTGATAATGAGAAAACGTATGGCAGATATAAATGCTACAAAGCGCATGTTGGCTAGAAAATTTGACATGAAAGACTTAGAAGTTGCTGATGTGATCTTAGGAATCAGAATTCACAAGACTCCACAAGGTCTACTATTATCACAATCTCACTACATAGAAAAAGTACTTGACAAGTTCAAGTATTTGAATTTCAAAATTGCCAAGACTCCAATTGACGTGAGTTATGCACTTCAAAAGAATGAAGGTGAAAGTGACTCACAACTGGACTATGCAAGAGTATTGGGAAGTTTGATGTATATCATGAATTGTACACGGCCAGATATAGCATGTGTTATTAGCAAACTGAGTCAGTTTACAAGTAATCCCAATCATATACATTGGATGACAATGAATCGAGTTTTGGGGTATCTGAAACATACTCAAAATTATGAGTTGCATTATAACAAATATCCCTTCGTGATCGAGGGATATAGTGATGCAAATTGGATCACCGGATCATCTGAAGTTAAATGCACGAGTGGATATGTTTTCACAATTGGGGGTGGAGCAGTGTCTTGGAAATCATCCAAACAAACGTGCATACCCCGTTTTACAATGGAATCTGAATCCATAGCTTTAGATAAGGCCGGTGAAAAAGCTGAATGGCTCCGGAATTTCTTGGAAGATATTCCATTTTGACCCAAACCTTTGGTACCTATTTTTATACATTGTGATAGTCAAGCGGCAATAGGCAGGGCAGGGAGCGTAATGTATAACGGAAAATCTCGTCATATAAGACGGAGACATAATACCGTTAGACAACTACTCTCTAGTGGTGTTATCACAATTGACTACGTAAAGATCATCAAGGCCTAGGACAAGTCATCATGGCGGTTACTCTACCTAGCAGACTGGAGATCCCAAGAGCTAGGTTCAAAGAGATCAAACAAAGTTATGAATGACGGTTCAACATTATCAAATAACTCAACCCATTCTCGTGATGAAGACAATGTTCAAAATCAAGGTAAAACATTAAGGCTTTTTGATAAGTCAATAAAGCTTAAAGATTTTTAATGATTTGCTAAGTCTGGCAGGATATGACCAGATAGTGTGTCTTTAGGAATACACGTTTAGGAATCACCTATGTGAGTTTGAAGTGTAAGACGCTTCAAGGGGAATGAAAGTAAAGGCCCATTTTCTAAGCACTCATGAAACCAGGCGGTGTTCATGGCTGAAACGAACACAACCGTGCGAACCATAGATGGTTAAGGATTGATTGTGTGATTTATGTTGTCTAAGTATACAACAAAGCTCGACGGTTCAAAGATATCAAATCTACCGATTGACCGAGTATATCCGATATAAGTTCACTACGAAAAGTTCAAAGGGAAACCTACGTATCCAGATGCAATTAATTCTTGCATGTAAAACATACACACGCTCGTGCATTCCTTTATTTTATAGCCATTCCCCATTCATGTGGGGGATTGTTGGTCTTTAAGATTAGTGTAGCTTAATTTTAAGCTTGGTGTAGCTTAAAGAGAATGGAAAATGGTGGGAAAAGAAATGAAGGGAAGTGAAATTTTGAATTAGTGCACTTTGTCCCTCATTGGAAGAAGGAAATAAAATCTATGTGTATATATAGAGAAGCTATTCTTCTAGCTCTTAAAGAGTTGAGAAGAAGGCAAGTCTCGCGCCGTCGTCGTCGTCGCTCGCTCGGGTTCGGGTTCGGTCAAAGATCGATGGATTGATTAATCTTTTTTGGACAAAATTCCTTTCAAACTAATTAATTAATTAATGCAAAATTCAAATATGGAATGACCCGCGACCCGGTCCGGTCCGGCCCGTTTTTCTTTCCCGGTTGATTTTAAATTTGTTTTTAATTTGCCCGCAATATTCACACCTGTTCAAAACAACTATGGATGTTCTAAAAGGATTCACACACGTTCCAACAACTATGGCTTTTCTGAAAGGTTGCAAAACCTTTTCATAAACAGTACGAAATTGGATATAAATATGCCTTGAATCACAGAATTTTTACTTACTAAATTTTATGATCTTCTTCTTCTGCACAAAATATTCCAGTGTGCTTTACAGCGTTCGAGTGGTTCGTTGTTCACCGGTAGTTTTGGTACCAACACATCGTTCTATCCTGGGAGGATATATTCCAAACCTCGGGTACTTGAGGGGAATAATTTTCTTAAGGGCACACTGTGTATTCAGTGGGCTCGATTTATTCCTATACTGTTTTCAGAATTCATTTTGATGTTCTTATTCTACTAACTTTCTGTTTTTGTATTTTCAAAAATTTTACTGTTTTTGCTTATTTTACAGCAATACAGATTAATAACAATAATTATACTATTCGATAAAATTAATCTATAATAAATAAATAGTTTTTTTACATTAAGTCTAATACGATGACCTAAAAATATAGTAATATAACATACATCAATTGTCTAAAAGAAAAACTTACTATAATAAATTACAATTGATAATCTATTTTTTTTGTACAGTGATCAGTGTACAAAATTTAGAAACCCTTTTTTATTTGTTTAAGTGTTAATTGTCACACCTCCTTTTTAACCCCCGGAAGGGTATAAGGGAGTTTCACACCTCCTTTTTCACCCTCGGTGAGGGTCATAAGGGAGTTCTTCCAATTAAAGTGACAATAATCGAAATTGGATTATTTATTTAATTAGAGTCGCCACTTGGGATAATTTATGGTGTCCCAAGTCACCGATTTATTTTTTAATTCCAAATCGAGGAAGTTTTGACTCTGTGTTAAAGTCTGCGAAACCAGAAGACCGGGTAAGGAATTCTATTAACCCGGGAGAAGGTGTTAGGCACTCCCGAATTCTGTGGTTCTAACACGGTCGCTTAATGATTCGTACTTGGCTTATCTAATCTAATTACTCATCTTAGGACCTATGTGTATTTATCATTTACCGCTTTTAAAAATTCTGAGGCGAGTCACGCGTACGTGTACTCATCTTATTTAATGAGATAAAAAATCATGTCACGCGTACGTGTACACAATTAATAGCCCTTTATATTATTAATATTATTTGGCCAAAGTCACGCGAACGTGTACCTTGATTTTATTTTGGAAAACGACGCTTAAACCGTGTCACGCGTACGTGTACACAATTTATCACGCTTAATTATTTAAAAAAAACTCGTCCAAAAGCATGTGAACGTGTACCTTGGTTTTATTTTGACAATCGACGCTTACATCATGTCACGCATACGTGTACACAATTTGTCGTGCTTAATTATTATAGAAAAACTTCAAAGCCGCGCGAACGCGTACTAAGGTCTTAATTCCTGAACCCATAATTATGTAACGTGTACGTCGAAAATCCTAAAGTTTGCCTACATGAGTATGGTCGGCCTAAACATGCTCCTACCGATCCGAGTAACTAAAAAGAGAAATAAAACAAAAATAGCAGAAACTTTCTTAAGCCCAAATTCCTTTTCATTACTAACCAAAGCTTAAAAACCCAATTTTAAACCAACCACCGAGGACCCAAATTCAATTCTTTTACTGACATGACATTAGACCGATGTTCAAAGTTGCGATCATATTCGTGGTGTAAACGAGCACGAACAAAACAAGATCAATAACTAACTAAATGGAATTTAAAATAAAACCAAACATAGTAGAATAATGAATACAAAGAAACAGAAATCAATTCACAAAACACTGACGCCACACCAGCTTAACAAACCAACTTTCTTTCAATTTTAAATTATCTTCAAATCTAAAAGTTTAATGTATGTGAATCTAAATAAACATACCAACTGAAATGTGGTCATTAGTATCCAACAAATCAAATAATGGAATCCCAATTAAAAGAATAATTCTTTCTTAAGATATCACAAGTAAGCAAGAATTCACATAAATCTTCACATTAAACCATCACATAAGAATAATATGAAATTAAACAGAGGGAGGAGAAGAGATAAACCTCTGTTATTTCAAATATATGGCTGTTCTACTAGCCGAAAAACAGAACCTTCGGCCGGAGAATGAAATCGGCAAATAAAAACTGCACCGGGACCTCGAACGGAACCAACAACTGAAATGAACTCCAACCACCCTCAAACTTGACCGAATTCCATGGTTTTGAAGCCAAAATCAGAAGTGAAATGCAACAGATTTTTTCTAAGATTTGTCTGTGTATGTTTTTAGCTTTGAGGCTGATTGAGGTCGGATTTATGGTGGAGATGAGGCGTGTTCTTCCGGTGAGTTTGGGTGGAGTTGCTGGCGGAACGGAGATGAAGAAGAGGAGGTTCTTCTGCTGGTTGTTGGTTTTGTTGTGGTGAGAGAGCGGCGACTGTTGATCGCTGATTTCTTCGGCGAAAAGGGAAGGGGTGACGCCGGCGACAACTTGCTGTGATGAGGGAGACGGCTGGGGATCCTCTCTTCGCTAATTTTATTTTACCTTTTTATCTAATAATTTTATCTTGTCTTATAATTTTTTTAAATAATTTTTTAAGTTTATTCTGTATATTACTGGTGCGTGATATAATGAAACGATGATAAACGATAAAATCTATCCAAACATTGTATTTATCAAATAAAATATTATAATATAATACAATACGATATAATATATAGTATGAAGCAATACGTAACAACCATCCAAACACGCTATTGTGCTACATTATTATAGAGGAGTTTGCTATAGGACCAGGGGCGAAGCCACTTATAACAAAGGGTGGTCAACTGACCATCCTTCACTGAAATATTATAAAAAATTACACGGTGTATATAAGTAAATATTAATTTTAGATATATAAAATATATATTGAAAACCTTTTGTTGGAATTTGTTTTTAGTTCTTTTAAGTGTGAACATCCTTTAAAATATTTCTAGTTTCGTCCCTGTATAGGACTGACACAACACCGTATGTTAATTTGCCTAGGTGACCACGCCAGATGTTTTCGTTTTTCATATATGTTAAGATCCATCTGGCCGAGTCTTTGTATATATAGCACCTGAGATTAGGGATGGTGTTACAGTTCTTATTAAGAGTTCGGTATAATTAAGTTAACTCTAATTTAAATTATGTATTTAATTTTTAAAAATTGTTTAATATATATAAGTAATTTATAGAAATACACCGGCAACGACGAATCCGGCATTTTATTAAGGTAATGAGCGCTCACTATTAATTAGTGCTAGCAAATGATGGGAGGAGTTGGATTGATATGAACTGGTTGAATACGTCTTAAACAACACAGATAAACATCTTAAACAATACGGATAAAAAAATATTTAATATGGATAAAAGCATAGATTGAATGACAAAGAATATGAATACTCATAATTCTTGAATATTATCATTATTGTGAGCATTCCAAACTACAATATAAGATGTCAAATTTGATGGTGGTAAGTTGAATATATTTTCTTTTTGTTCCGTAATGAACTAAATGAATTGAAGAAAGAAAAGATGGTAAAGTTAAGAACAAAAGGAAAAGTCATGTAGAAGGGAGACAAAAAGAAAGTTAAAGAATGCGTTTTGTAAGAATCGAACTCTGAATCACACAAAGTGTATACTTAAATTTTATTAACCAGTAGCACCCAACAATCTGTTTGAGTAATGGTACGTGAAACTATCTATAAAATTATATGTTCAGATACCATAAGCAATAATGGGTGCTTAAGCACCACAATTCTTTATGTGGATTCCCCCGTACACTGGATATATTATTGTTGAAGTCAGAAGGCTTGCTACAACTTTCTTGAATTATGGGTATTATACCAACGGTAAAGGAGCTAGCATAGTAGGCGTTTAGACGTACAACTTGTGAAATTTAACAAAAATATAAAATAAATAAATAAGTGAAAATGATAATTTAAAATTGAATTTGTGTTTGAATATGAATACAATTTGAAGTTATTTTGAATTTTTGTGTGTGACTTGAAGTGAAAATTTTGAAGAATAATTTTATGGAATTTTTCAAATTTCCGAAACTTAACTTCAAATAAAATTTGAAAATTTTATGGCCAAATACTGATTTCGAAAAAACATAATAAAATTTCAAAAAATAAGTAATTTTTTTATGGCCAAATGGGCCCTAAGTAGTATATACTTGTGACAACTCCTTATTGTGGGAGATACATTATTTGAGACCTAAAATGAAGGAAGAATAACTTGTACATTTATGCCAATATTTTGAGCCTATCATGTCTGGCATTGTTGACAAATGACTTGCCAGTGATGCCTACATAATACTTTCGCGGTCGTACTTGGTGCTCTTTGTAGGTAGATTTGGGTTCGAGTTATGAAATGAGTCAATGATGATTTTATCATTGATAGATTGTCCGTATTATATTCTTTTAGAGCATGCGATTCTTTCTTGAACCCTGCGTGAATGCGTAATACTACGTCCAACAAATTATTTTTATTTTTATTTTTAAAGATGGTGCTGTTTTGCTTTCTACAACTGTCACATTAATATTAGTTCTGAAAGTTATAGGATAGTTCTTAGAGATATATAAGATTAGGTAGAAGTGTAATGCACTAAATGGTAATGAATGAATTAAAATAAGTATGAATATGAATTAAATATTGGTATTTGACTTTTGTCTTAGACGGAGTATTTAAACTAATTAAATCAGAACTCAGTCAATTTTTTTTTACAACAATCTCATTTTGTTCTAGAATTTTTTAACTGTTATAATAAAATGCTTTTTATAGAGAACATATATCATACAACATGAAAATTGGTCTCATAAAAATCTTGGATTTTAGAGTCAATGATTGTTATTAGGGGTATACATGGACCAGGTTGGTTCAATTTTAATCAAAATCAAACTAAACCAATTATATCGGTTTGGATTGGTTCGGTTTTGTCGGGTTTTTCCGGATTTTTGTTTTTTCTATTACATGAATATTATTCTAATCTTACTTTGTTAAAGTTATAGATAAAGTTTTGATAAGTATATGTTTAGTAATATTGAAAAAAATGACAAACGTATAATCTATTAAAATATTCTAATGAGAGAATTTTTTTAGTAATACATGACAGTTATTTTCTTAGTCGTCTAACAATAATTTTTGTTAATGTACGCTTTCTAGGTTAACACGTGAGAGGATTCCAAATATTTCAATATTTTTTATAAAAAATTCAATGTAAAGTCTTAAATATATATATATATAAATTATATATTTATATGTTAGTTTGGTTCGTTTTTTTTACTCAATACCAAACCAAATCAAACCAAACCTAGTTAAAATTTTTAATCAGTTTGGTGCGATTTTCTGGTTGAGTTTGAACACCCCGTATTTACAGGGAGGTCTAACTATGTCTAATGCGACTTCCAGATAGAGCACCAAATTACCCTTAGTCGACTTAAAACTTACTCATGCAAAAATTCATTCCAGATATTGTTGTTGATTGACTTGTTGATAAATCACGAACTTGAAGTAAAGTGCTTTGAGCGTAATTTACAAATTTAATACTTTGAGTCACTTATACACATACAAATATATAGTACATAAAAATTGCATTCATTCTAAACTCGTTAACCGTCTTAATTCGTTTATGTGTAAAATTATTTTTTTGTTGTCTACTTCTTATACGATAGATACTTGTATTCGTGTTTCCACTAAGTCAAATAATTACTCATGATAAACAATAAATAAAGAAAATATATTGCATGCCTTGGCTTAGTGCAACTATAGGATGCGAGTGATTTTGTCGTACTTGTACTTTCATTAATTCCAACAAACACATGTCCTCATCACCTAACTCTCATAAATAAGTCTATGATAAATTCCAACGAACAAACAATAAATACAAGTAACTGTATTTGGACAGTGCATCTATAATTCAAAGTACAAATGATTAGAATATTTCAAAATTTTAAATCTTTTACTATTTAAAAAATCAAATAAATTTTCTTTGACTATGTTTTTTGCAAATATGTTTTAAATATTTTAAAATGCTAATTATTGTAACGTCTAATACTTTTTATGTTATTCCTAAACATATAAATCTTAATTCAAAAAACACTTAAAGAATTTATGTTGATATTTACATAGAAAATGAGTCAATTTAACTTGAAAAAACTCAAACAACTTGAAAGGAAGAAAGTATCATTCTTGCCTTTTTGTATAATATCTATTCAATTAAAAAAACGGTGTAGTTGAAACAGATTTCTAAAGAACAAAATTTTGCTTTCCTCGTGGAAGAAGAAGAATAAAAGAGATATTCTTCTCAAAAGTATTACCCTTTTGACTTGCGAATGCAAATGGCAATATTTCTTGAATTCTTGGCTGTCATACTCTATTATTAAGACTAAGAAGTAGGAAGGAAACAAGAGAACATTCAACGCCGGCTTTGGTTAATTTTGGCTATAATTTCAATTTAAAGAAAGTGTTCATTTGCTGCTGCAGAATAAACCAATTTCAAAATGGGATAACATGCTCGATAGGGCATGAGTTCTAGTATCATAAGCGTTTCCTCACAGGAACGGCCGCGAATTTGATCAATTACACTTCGTGCTTTGTCCTTTTCTTTCATTTATTCCTATTCCAAGGCAAAAATTCAACAATCTCTTAACCAACCTCAAGGAACTATTCATACGTTGTTAAATAAAAATGCCACTCGGACCCAGAGCCAACTCCCCTGTCATCAGGTCACCAACTTCCTTTACCTTCCAGCACAGAGAGGTTCCATGATGATGTTTGGAGGTTAGCGGCGTTCCTGTAGCGTTCATTAGGGTGATTAGGGAAATGTACGATGGAGCTAAGACTCAGGTGAGGATTGTGGGAGGGGATTCAGATTATTTTCCAGTGATGATGGGATTGCATCAGGGATCAACTCTTAGTCCATTTTTATTTGCCTCAACGACAGATGTACTGGCGCATAAAATAAAGGGGGAAGTGCCATGATATATGTTATTTGCATATGATATAGTTCTTATTGACGAGAGGCGCGACAGGATTAATACTAAGCTGGAGGTGTGGCGAGAGACCTTGGAATCTAAAGGTTTGAACTTGAACACGACAAAAACAAAATATGTGGAGTGTAAGTTCAGTATTGAGACACATAAACCATAAGTGGTACGTGAAACTTGATACCCAAGTCATCCCCAAGAGAATTAGTCTCAGATATGTTGGGTCGATTATACAAAGTAACAGGGAGAACGATGAGGATGTCACACACCGTATAGGAGCGGGGTGGTTGAAACGGAGGCTTGTTTTTGGTATTTTGTGTGACAGAAATGTGCCACCTAGACTTAAGGGCAAGTTCTACAAAGCAGTAGTTAGACCGGCCATGTTGTATGGAGCCATTGTCCAATCAAGAAATCCCATGCCCAGAAGATGAAAGTAGCAGAAATGAGGATGTTGCGATGGATGTGTGGACAAACCACAAAAGATAAGATTAGTACAGAGCGGGGTGTGGCCTTTGTGGAAGAGAAGTTGAGGGAATCGAGTCTGAGATGGTTTGGTCATGTGAAAAGAAGAGATGATGATGCACCGGTTAAGTAGTGTGAGAGGTTGCCCGTGGCGAGTCAGATGGGGGGTAGAGGGAGGCCTAAGAAGAACTAGGGTGAGGTGATTAGGCTGGACATGATTCTGCTCCACCTTACTGAGGACATGACCCTCGATAAGATGTGGAGGTCAAAAATTAGGGTGGTGGGTTGATAGACAGTCTAGAGTTAGTCTTACTAGTAGTACTTGTACTAGTCGGGTACCTTCCTATTCCTAGTGCCTTGTTTATATACGGTATGTCAATATTAGCAGTGAGATTGATACTATTATTGTTGTTTCATTTCCTTGGATCTCTGTCATTATTCGTTGTATTATTTGTCTACACTGTCTTAACATTGTTGTTGCTATTGTTTCTCTGTTGCTCCATTTTTTTTACGTTCTTGCGCTGAAGGTCTTCCGGAAATAACCTTTCCAACTTCATTGGTAGAGGTAAGGTCTGCGTACACACCATCTTTTCCAGACCTCACGTGTGGGATTCCACTCGATTGTTGTTGAATTTCAATTTAAAGAAAGGGCATAACCATTATTTAGTAGCAATAGTTGTAGAATCCTAAGCATAGAATAGCTACTATTTTTTATTTTTATCTATTTAGCAGTTGGCAATTTATTTTATATACTAGCGAGTCAATCTTTTTGGATCATGCTTTTACTTTGTTGCCATGTGCTATCATTAATTATTTAGAACGGTGGGAAAAAAAATTGAACGGTGAACTATACTTTGTCTCAATATGTACTCACATCTATTTTATTTCTTTCACGACTAAAAAAACGCATAAATGCTGATATTCTCTCAGTATTTTCAAGTAGGTGGAATACTATGACAAAAGTACAGAATGATAGTTCTTTTTTCTTGAGTTCTTTTGGTTGTTTTTAAGAAAAGAAAAAAGGTTTAAACTTTACAATTTTAACTGTGTTGCAATGGTTGACGTGGAATTGTTGCCAAAATTAAACTCTTACTAATTCTTCGCTAGATATACAGTAACAACAACATCATACTCAGTATGAGTTCATAAGTAGAGTTTGGAGAGGGTGGAGGGTACGCAGACCTAATCGCTACCTTGTGTGAGGTAGAGAGATTGCATCCAATAAACTCCCGACACTAGAAAAGCATTTTTAAAATAAGTTTGAAAAATGCAAAGCTAAAAAAGCTAAGATGAAAAAAGTAATGATATCAAAATAGTAACGGTTTGTGTTGAAATGGAAATAAATTAGGGAATTGTCTCACCTTATAAACGGGCTTCAAATTAACAGCCTCATTGTTCTCTTTATCTGGGCTAAGCTTAACATTTCATGTTTTCAATCATATATCGTCAACTGCTTCAATAAATTAAATAAAAGAAGTAAAAATGACATCGTATAACCGTTCTTAAAATAATAGCCTAAAGTTATATATATATATATAAAATATACAACTAAGAAATATTAATAGTTTCGGCCGCGGGCTAAACATGATATTTTCCCACTAAAGAAAGCAAGCTAGGCCTGTTAGAAATGTACACTGTCAAGTATCAAGTATAGAAACTGGGCTTCAGAAACTTATCAGCCCTTTCAATTATGGGCCTATCGGAAATAGAACAGGAGAAATTATAAAATAGCCAGATTTACAAGTGGTCTTTCGAAATTAGTCACAGTTTGAAACGTAATCGAAATTTAGTCACTTTTTATATAAACATAAATCTGAACGAAAATATTGTTCAAAAGCCAAAAAACCGTCCAGCATAATATACTCGAGTTCCAACATAATATACTGGACTTCCAGCATAATATACCGGTCCAACATAATATGCTGGAAGTTCATACACGGGTGCTCCAATCTCCATTATATTATGCTGGAACTTTCCGCGTGTCGGAGTTCCAATATTATATGGTGGAAGTTCATACACAGGTGCACCGATCTCCAGCATATTATGCTGGAACTTTCCGCGTGTTGGAGCTCCAATATTACATGGTGGAAGTTCATACACAGGTGCACCGATCTCCAGTATATTATGCTGGAACTTTCCGCGTGTTGGAGCTCCAATATTACATGGTGGAAGTTCATACACAGGTGCACCGATCTCCAGTATATTATGCTGGAACTTTCCGTGTTACAGCAAAATAGTGGCTATTTTACAATATTTTTCAAACGTTGGCTATTTTTGAATAACCCATCCGAAAACTAACTAGCCCGTGTGATCACGCTCAACTGTGTCTAATAAAAGACTAAGCGGGCGTTGCAAATATAATCCGGGG